>JAJOOH010009716.1:0-23863 GCA_029582605.1 Solanum gracilifrons | reverse complement strand
AATTTCTGGGTTTATTATTCTCTTTTACGTAAGTTCATGATTTCTTCATCTAACACTATGAATCGTGTTCTTGCTATTATGGGTAACTAAACTTCACAGCTAGGGTTGTGGGATCCATGAGCGATTAACAAAGTATGAATGGTAAATAAGCAATTCTTGAATAGTGTTTTGCATGCATTGATAATTCTTTCGTTCAAAAGTCTTTTTAACGAGTGCACGCGTTAGAACTCGCATTGTTGCTACTTGCCGGACCAAGGAGGTAATTAACAAGAAAAGAATTATCAACATAGATTTAGTGTGATACTATCTAATAGGCTAGTGTCGATTGGTGCGAAGTAATAACTAAGCCAAACATATGATGTCTAATATGAGGTAAAGGTAAGAGTTAGTAAATTATATACACGTAGCCGGACCAAGGTGCGGGATGAAATTCTCTAGATGCCGGACCAAGGATTTAGAGATACCTAACTTATCACTTTGCATATAATTCACTAGGAAAGGATTGCTATTACTAGGATTACTGAGTTATGAGCTTGTGGTGAACACGTATACCTAGTTAATTTTCTCATCTTGATAACAACAACAAAATTGACTTTTGTTTACTAATTACTTACTAAATTTTTACAATTTGTTTCACAAATCCCCCCCCCCCCCCTTTCTTATTATTTGTTTCTGGAAGTATTGACTAATTGAATATAATTGTTGGTTAAAGTAAAGTCTAAACCATTTTTCTCGTGGAATCGACCCCAACCTACAAGTTGGGTTCTTTACTTGATAACGATCGCTTATGCTTCTTTAGGGAGCTGTAATTTGAGTGTATCAATTAGTAAGGTAAGGCCTAGGTTCCCTTGCTTGTACTTGTCCCTATTGATATTTTTTATGTTTAATAAAAGACTGCTAGACACTGTCTAGTAGTGAAAAAAAAAAGATAAAGATGTCTTAACATAGAGTGAGTCATAAATTTAATACTTTATTCCTTAAGAGATACACACTGTTTTAATTATTTATTTGATCGAGAACTCAAATTTATTTTCTTCTAATGAAATGAAGAAACAGGTATCACAATTAGAGTTGTTAATGTGAGCTAGTTTTAAATTTTAGTTAGATATGAACTTAAGCTAATTTGAATCATGAGATAAAATTAAGTTTTGTTTGGACATGTGATATAAAATTTTTGTATTGTATATTTTCTCATAAATATAAGAATTTTATATGTTGTAAAACTATTAAAATAACCCTAATTGTTTATTCAATCTTACCAAATAAACAAGAATTTATAAAATAGCATAATAAATTATTACAAAACTATTCGTTCTCCACTTAAGTAATTGTTTCATCTAACTTTAATTGATCAAACTTTAATTCAATTAAAAAAATTGAAAATAAATTATAGTGTACTATTCTTTAATATAATCCTCTCACATAGTACGGAGTATGGACAATCTCCTCACGTTGACCTTGCATTTCTCGATCATATAATCAAGAAGATGAACCAACATTGTTAATTTGAGTCATTTGTTGGTCAATATCATCCACAACTATATTTTCATGCTCATAGGCCATAAATATTTCATCACTCCTTTGGTATTCTCGTAAATATTTATGTAACACTGCACAATCTATGACAATTTCCACTTGTGTGTCAATATCAAATGATTCATATCTTGTTTCACTTGTGTGCAATTACACATTTTCAGTACATTAATTGTTAGGATCGAAAATAAGCAGGTGTAATGCGGAAGCTAGCAAAGCAAACCTCGAAAGACCATGAGTAAGAAGACAAACGAGAAATATACCAAAAGACATAAAGATTTAACGTAGTTTGGTCAATCGACCTACATCCACAAAGGAGATGAGAAATCTACTATATAAACATGAGAGTACAAAATATAGAGAGAAATAACCTCAATCAATTCACTCGAAATACATGGGAGGTTCACACAAGTGATAACGTATCAAACTTGTGTCCCACAAATTCTCCCCCTAACCAAAACTCTCAAAGTCCCTATGACTACATTGTGAATGCTAATTAAGTTAGAAGGAACAAGCCTTTATTTATAGAGTGCTAAACATTTTCCTACAAAAAAAGGACTAGTCAATCCTAAACCTTTCCTAAAAGGAAAACCTATTTATGATTAGAAACTCAGGGCAATTAATACCCAACAAATCTCCCCCTTGGCCTGAATTTCTAACAAAATAAATTTGTCCACCTTCTTCACATAATCTTCAACAGGTTGCATCTCTTCTCCATAATCTCCTCCATCAATTCTATATCTCAACACAGAGAACCTCTCTGAAACAATTTCTCCAACAAAAATCTTCATTACTATTGTCAAAAAGATTGCGGCTAGAGCTACACCCGCCAACAGATAAACACCCATCTCTAACCTGGCTCCATCATTGAACCATGACTCTAATACCACTTGTTAGGACCGAAAATAAGCAGGTGTAATGCGGAAGCTAGCAAAGCAAATCTCGAAAGACCATGAGTAAGAAAACAAACGAGAAATATACCAAAAGACATAAAGATTTAACGTGGTTTGGTCAATCGGCCTACATCCACAAAGGAGATGAGCAATCCACTATATAAACATGAGAGTACAAAATATAGAGAGAAATAACCTCAAATAATTCATTTGGAATACAAGGGAGGTTCACACAAATAATAATGTATCAAGCTTGTGTCCCACAAATTCTCCCCCTAACCAAAACTCTCAAAGTCCCTATGACTACATTGTGAATGCTGATTAAGTTAGAAGGAACAAACTTTTATTTATAGAGTGCTAAACATTTTCCTACGAGAAAAGGACTAGTAAATCCTAAACATTTTCCTAAAAGGAAAACCTATTTATGGTAAGAAACTCAGGGCAATTAATACCCAACATTAATTTCTTGCTAAAATCAAACATATTGAAAGTAGTGATTATCAAACATACATCACCAATTTTGTCATTTTTTATATTAAATTGCTTTAAACATTTTCGTGTGTAGCCGAAAGAAAAGTTTTTTTTTTATTATGAAAAACCAAAAAAAAGTATTACTCCCTCCATTCTTATTTATAATCACCAAATCTATTCTTACTTTATCATTTATATTCACCAAATTTAAAGTAATAATAAATTTTATGTTGGTGAGAATAATAAATTTTAAAAAGCACTGATGTGATTATAATTTTTATTTACATATGAAATAAATGATTAGTAGATATAATTGTGGGGTTGTTTTAACAAAATATAAACTTGTGGGTCAAATTTTGTATTTAAAAATTTCAAATCATGATGTGGAATTTCCAAATCATAATTTTTGGAGGATATGAGATTTCATCTCATGATATGAAATCATGAAATGAAATCAGGATGAAATCGCATGTCCAAACGCTGATTCTATGTCACGATTCCATATCATGATATGGTATCGCATGACCAAAACACCTACTTAATCTTAATTCTTTATGTGCAAGATTGATTTGGAAGATCAGTTCTAATGAAGTTTTTAAACACACGCGCACCAAATATTTTTCTTTTGCACTTATATACAAGTATGGATCTATATAAGGTATCAAATGTGAGTTCTCGGACTTTTCTATATTTACATTGAGAAACCTATTAAATACTATTTGTTGTGAAAATCAGTAACAAAGTAAATTCTTGGTGGAGTTACAGAGAAATGAATTAGCTTATGTTTTATTGCTCCCGTCAATAAAAGTTTGATTTCCATTGGACACTAGTAAAATACTTGCGCCAAAGTTTTTTTGTCAAAATGAGATAATTTTTTTCTGTCTATATGAATAGTGACATCAAAAAGTTGACCCAAGTCAGGTTGGTGATCATCCAACTATGAGTTTATCACGTAAAAATTATTTTCCATCACTTCATTTGAGAAAAGAATATGATAGACTCATCAGTTTGCACAGGCGTATTCAAGATTTCGAGATGATGGGTGCATTGTTATGAAGTAGTAACAGTTAAAATTTAAAATTATAGTTCCAAATTTAAAATGCTTAATTAATTAAAACGTCAAAAGTGTCAATAACTACTTAGAGAGATGTTAGCAAATTTTAGAAAGAAAAATAAAATAAGATAGATATAAAAGTCAAATTTCTAACCACACTAAGAAGTGCACCCAATCATCGTCGTATTATATAATACTTCGAGTGTGGGTTCACACATTTATATTTAATAAAAAATTAAAAAATATAACACTACTATATATGATTTCGGGAGAAGAGCTTGGGTTCACGTAAACCTGGCTCCCCCTCTTGCATACGCCTCTGCACCTTTGCGATTTAAAGCTGAGAGAAGTTATATCCCTAATTATAAAAATGGTCCTTTTCCCTTTTTAAAAAGGGGAAGTAGTGTCCGTTAGCCAATAAAATCATATTTGAGTCATTTGGCTAATGGCAAAGTTACGAATGAAACACTTTCTAAATGAAGGAAACTCTATTTCGTATACATTAAGAATATTTTTTCCAAATTCGAAACATAAATTGAGTCAAATTTGCTTTTGAGTTTTCCAAATGGTTCACAAAGTTCTGCTGAATTGGAAAATTTTACCTTGATCACAAGTAGTGCCGGTAGAATGAGCTTATATTTTGGTAATCCGTCCATATTTTAATGAGTTGGGTGAGTGATTTTTTACATAGTAAAATATGGGTTGATACCCATATTCAACCCATAAAAATATGGGTAAACTATGGGTAAAGTATGGATAGTCAAATGGGTTAAGCTTCTAACTTTTATTCACAATAAATTCATGATATCACTAAAAATATTGTAATTTCTCTTGCTTTTTATGTTCTTCTATAGAACTAATATTTTTCACTATAATTGAAAAGGTGAAGTCTTTGGCTCTCCAAAAATATATATTTTAAATGTACATTTCTTTTGTTACTTATAATTATATTTTTCTATTCGTTTAACTTTATATATTGGATAATAAATACATAGTGTAAAATAAGCAAATCATATATTAGTATTGACATTGCTTAACGTGCATTAAGCATGTTTTAGTCCTAAAATGCAAATATTCATTTACTTTGAAATTAAAAATATTTTTCCCTTGTTATTACATAATTTTATTTTATATTGAAAAGTTATAGGATTTTTTTTATTTTTTTTTACTTTTATGATACAATAAAACTAAATGAAACATTTTCAACATTTTTCATCTAAAAAAAGACTACAACATTTTCTCCATATTGAATTCTTAAGTAGAGTACTATTTACTCATGAAAATATGGGTAAACTAGTATTTTACCCAACCCATTTCTTACCCAATCATTTCTACCCATATCAAATATCAAATATGGGCGGGTTGAATTATTACCCATTTTCAACCCGCCCAAATTTTACCCAACCCGTCAATTTGCCATCCCTAATCACAAGTTATGATTGGGCAGAAATAATTTGTATAAATATTTCACAAGTTTTCGAATGACAAACTTGCTTTGTGTTGTTCAATTATTCACAAGTTTTACTAGATTGACAAGATTTTGTACCATCTTTATTCTACCATGATTTACAATATTCTTAACTAGAAGAAGAGGAATCCTTGCAAACACTAGATTTGATGTTAGGGTGAGATCATGTAACATCCGGCATTTTGAAAATAACTATGAAGAAGCTTGGAATTGGAAATAGTCATTTTTGGAAAGAATTTAAAATTTTGGAAATTTGGTTAAGTATGGGAAAAAGTGAGTTTTTGGCCAACTTTGAACAGTCATAACTCCTAGCTCAGGATGATTTAGGTGTATTTCCAGTTATGTTTGCGAAACTCGTGAAATAATTTTTCCAACGCCGCTGAGTTTGCTCGATTCTGAGTTCGTATGAGTGAGTTATGCCCTTTGGAAGTTGGGCTGTTGGCACAGGGCAGTTCATCCGGAAATTGTAAGGGTATTTTGGTCTTTTCCCTAACCAATTCTTTTGGTTATATTAGTGTGTTAGACTGATTTTTTGATCAGTTTTTTCCATTTTAAAGAGTGAGAGTAAGGGTTTGAGAGTGAAGAGGAGAAGAAGAGGAGAAAGAGAAGATCAAGCAAGGATTCGTCAAAGATCGTCGTGGATATCGTCGGGGTGATCCCTACTAGGTATGTGAGTTCATAGTGTTGGGTTGATTCTTTCCCCCCACACGCCAAACTCATTTTATTTCGAGAAAAGATTGATTATATTTGTTGAAGTTGTTGGTTGTATTTGTTGAAGTTGTTGGTTGTGATTGTGTTGAAGTTCTTGTTGATTTGGGACATGTTTCCGGTTGTGTTTGTGAGTTTAAATCTATTGTATGTTGAGGGGTTTATGATTCTAAGTGTTTGGGGCTGGATCCATTGAAGTTAAGGAGGTTTAGAATTGGAATTGAAAAACAAGAGAGAAAAGTCAAATTTTCGGGGAAAAGGGTTGGGGCGTCGTGCCTTCCAGCGCGCCCCAAAAGGGGCTCTGAACTTTCCCACTTGGGGCGGCGCGCCTAGCAGAGCGCAAGCAGGCCCCTTCTGAACTTCTAGGGCTGGCGCTCCGCGCCTTGCAGAGTGCCAAGGACGCCAAGACTTCCTATTTGCCCCCCACATTCTCATGCATGTTCCTTGGTAATGTACCTATGTTTTATAGTTGTTTTCCACACTCCAAGGTACGTCTAAACGTCAAGAACTCATCCATAACATGTGATCAAACACCTTGAATCCATAAATCCAATTCAAGGAGAGTTAGTTTCCAAGCCAAGTGAAGTTAAGAGTCAAGCTTAGAAGTTAAGAAGCAAGTCAAGCAAGTCTTTAAAGTTGTTCAAGAATCTTTATTGAACGTTTTAACTTCAATTTTAAGGCTCAAGTTTCAAGTCGAGTAAAGAGTATAGAGTTTCAAGTCAAGTAAAGAGTATCGATAGAGTTTCAAGTCAAGTAAAGAGTATCGAGTTTCAAGTTAAGTCAAGAGTATAAGTTGAGTTCATTTCTCAAAAATTATTAGGGAACTAAGTATTCCCAAAGAAGTTTATAAATGTTTTTACATTTGAGCAAGAGAGGAACTATGTTTTCCAAAGGAGCCTTTGGGCTAGTTTTCAAGAAAAAGGAACATCGATTCCAAGTGAGCCTTTGGGCTAGATTTTGAGTAATTATCTCAAACTAAAGAAAGTTATGTTTAAAACACTTATGAGCTAAAGTATTTTGGGAGTAGTATTGAGCACCGAATTGGGGACGCGAGTTCATATTCACTCAACTCTCCATAAGAACCATGCGGCCAACATGGGGTTTAACAGGTCATACTTTTTAGATGATCCCGTAAGTTAAGCTAGTGGATCCACTTAGTAAAGTTAGCTTCCTATATCACGACAAGGTATAGGATGGTCCTTGGGCAACGTGAGGTAAAACGTTGTATCACCACTTAGTTTCATAGTGGTGGTTGTCGGTTAGAGAAACTCCCACAGCAGTAGAAAGATCATGGTTCCTCTAGGAGTTCTGCTTAGTATGGATGGGGGTATGAGACTTCATTCATGCATTGCACAAGTAGACTTTGAGAGGAAGCATGGTATTTTTATGATATTATAAATATGATTTTGACGTCATGTTTTAATAGTTTTACAAGCTTTATATATTACATGTGTCTTATTGCTTTATATACTAAGTTCAGTTATTCATGAGTTGAACAGAGCCAAGGTAAGAGTTCCTTTGTACTCCTTTCAAGCTTAAGTTGTGGTTTAGCTTTCTAGCTCGCATACTCGTACATTCCATGTACTGATGCCAGTTGGCCTGCATCTTATTATGATGCAGACACAGGTATCCAGGATCAACATCCAGCACGCCGTTGATCCAGCTGAGCACTCCAGAGTCAGTGGTGAGCCTCTTTGCTTTCCGGAGGACTCGATTATTTTGTTCTCTTAGTTTTGTTTTATTAGGATGTTGTGGGGTCTGTCCCAACATCCATCTCAGTATTTTAGAGGCTTCATAGACAGTCAGTCAGTTAGTTTTGAGTATCTCATCTATGTATATATGTAAATATTCTATTTTGGGACTCGAGTTGCCTTTTTGGCCAGATTTTATCAGTTAGGTTGTTTTATAACCTTGCATTGCATTGAGTTATTCTATTGAGTTAGGTTTCCGTTGAGTTAAGAAAGCCAGGCCAAGGGTTCTCTTGGGGGCTAGTAATGGTCTTCGAGTGCCGGCCACGTCCAGGATGTAGGCTCGGGGCGTGACAGATCAATAACAACAACTAACACTTTGTTTGGACGGTTGGTAGGTATTGTTTCATTGTATCATATAGTATTGTACTATATTGTTTAAATAAATACATCATTTGAATAGATTGTATCGTTCTTCGTCATTACATAATGTCACATATCCATAATTTCAATGACAAACCTACAAGAAATTGCAAGGTACGGTCGTTACTCAAAATGGGTCTTTTTGTCATTATCTAACGATGGATTTAAATGATACAACTACAATACAATAGAATTTAAGTAACGTCACAATCAAAACAAATATTGTATTTAAACTAACAATATGATGGATAACAACCATCCAAACAAGGTGTAAGCTTTAATCCTAAATCCAAATTAGTCGAAATTAAAAGATCATATATATATATATATATATATATATATAAGAGAACCCTAGACCTGCCTATATGGCGCTACCACAAACCATGATTCCCTTTTTATTTATTTATTTCCAAAACTAGCCTTCTCCTTTCATGAAAAATTGTGACTTTTATGAAAAGTTATGACTTTTATGAAAAATTGTGACATTTATGAAAAGTTGTGACTTTTATAGAGACTTGCGGCTTTTATGAAAAAGTTGTGACTTTTATGAAAGGTTGTGACCTTTCCGAAGGGTTGTAACTTTTCCAAAGAGTTGTGCCCTTTCCGATAAGGCACAATAATAAGCATTTTTTCACACTCCCCTTTGTTGTCTATAAATAAAGGGATTTCCTCTCATTTTAAAACAACAAAAATTCTGAACTTCTTCTTCTTCCTCTGCACAATTAAATATTCGTGTACTTTGCTCTTGTTGAGTGGCTCACTGACACATGTTTTTGTATCAATACACTGGTGAATAGAATCGTTCTATTTGAGAGAATCTATTTCTTTAAACCTCAAGTACTACAAGAAAATAATTTCTTGAGGGGATACTGTGCATTCAGTGAGCTCAATTTTTTCCATTCTATTCATTCTATTGTTACATATCCTGGTATGTTCATTTACAAACATTAATTTACACTTATGCCATTAATTGCTGTTTTTGAGTAATGTTTTAAACTTTGTATATATTTCTGCAAAGTTATTGTTAGTACATATTAAATAGCACACGTTAGTTGAGTGTTCACGCAAGTTTTCTCTACTGAAATTGTTGACGGTACAATAAAAAAATTCCTTAAAGATCTATACTACCATATCTTGAAGACAAATTCCAAATTTGGTATGTCATTGTAAGGACATAAAGATCTTAAAAACTTTATCACATCTTGATGTGCGAAGTGAACCAGGAAAAAAAGACAAGAATTAACAAACTTTTGACATGGGTTCAAGGATGTGCCGGATGACCTATAGAAGAATATGACTAGACTGGAGCTTCTTTTAATCCCAAAGACATAGATAACTACACAATAAATTAATTGATCATATTCAATATGAAGTATGGACAAATTTTCAAGTTTACTGCAAGTTGTAAATTCTTTTCTTGAAGTAATAGATGTGTTTCTCGACATTGTGATTGGAATAGAAGTGTAGTTTTAAATTGAACTACATCACTCTGGTATGTTGATTTTTATAAAACACTCAAACAAACTGAATAGTTTTGTGTAGTATTTTTTCCTTTCAAGTATATATAGTAAGTTGAATTGTTGTCCAATATGATACATTCTCCCTTAAGTTATCCATTTTAATTATACATTTAAATGGGGAACTTTAAAATAATATATGTAAAGCAAAAGGTAGGGCTGGACTTTCTACATGTTAGAATTATAATATTTGTTCACTTTTTTCAGCCTTTTAAATTTATTTATCCCTTCACCAACGATTATTTATTTATTAGAAATTTAATATCTCAAGTTGATGTTCATGTGATTCCCCAAAAATATCAAATAGTAACACTTCCTGAATGCAAAAAGATAAAATGAAATTAAAGATGATTGATTGAAGGATAAATGATAAGATGTTATAAACTTATAATTATCAAAGGACATAGTTGTCAACTCAGATCAAGTTAAATGGTATGTTTATATATTACGCCTAAGAAATAGATAATAATGCGACAATATAGAAGTAGAATTAAGAAGTGGAAATACAGCAGCAATGAAGTGCTTTTAAATACATTAATTTACTTTTCTATAACAACTTGGAGACTGTCACATCCTGTGTTTTCTTCAATTTCTCTTCTGATATTCATAGCTGAAACCCCTAGAGAGTCGATGCAGTTAGTCAGTTCAATACGTCTTAGTGTTGGAATATCCACAAAGCTTGGGGGAATCTCCTTGAAATCGGAACATCCACTTATAACAAGCTTCTCAAGCACAGGAAAGGATTCCTCTGAAGCTTTCCATTCTTCTATCTGCACAAAGAATAATCCCAAGTATTTGAGTGCAGGAAACTCCACATTTGTCACATCCCAGCAATAGCTCTCTGATCTCCCAAAAGGAAATCCCACAAGTAATTTGAGACTCTCAAGATTCTTCAATCTTGCAATGTTTAAAACCATTTCTTCCGTCAAGAAACAGCCGGCAAGGTCCAAATGCCTAAGATTTGAAGGGAACACAAAATACCTCTCCCATCCAACTGAATTAAATAATTCCATTAAGGAGAACTCTAGAGAAAGAAAATGAAGGTGACTATGAACTTCCGCTATGGGAAACAAAGGAAACTCAGGTACATCTTTAACGCTGAGGCCGAGTTCTTCAAGATTCGGAAACCTCCACCAGAACCTTGCATTCATATTATCCAAGCATATATCGCAAGTGCCAAAACTCTTCATGTTCTCTAGCATAGTTGCTGAAGAACTTTCTTGCTCATTGTTTTCCCATACCATGAAAAAACAGTCTATTTTCACATGCCTTAGGCTCGTCATTTCTGATAAAGTAGCAGCCCTTAGGCGTAACTTCTCACTTGACTTGACCTGCAGAGTTTGGAGATTGTGTAGGTGTGATATCCACTTCAATTCAAATTGTTTGACACAAAGTGCAAGGTATCTTAACTCAGTTAGCGATTGAATTGCAGTAGCCCATGAATCTGGCAATTCCACATCCATCAAATCCAATGCGCGAACAAATCTTAATTTAACAAGTAAATCGAAAGGATTTGAATATTGGTTATTCCACGTATTGAGTTTTGGATGAGCAATGAACTCCAAAGAATTTGTTTCCTTGAAATCGAGCATTGGAATCTTATCCAGCTGGTAGTTGGAATGATCTAATTGTTTAACAAGATCATCATGAATATAAATGCACAATCGTGATTCCGTGGAATGCAAATGTTGATACGGATTGAATGGCACTGCGAGCTGCATAAACTTGTCCTCTGTGAGTTTTCTCAAGCAGAACTCACGCACTACATCATGAAGTGAGCAGCATTGTACATCATGATAAAATCTCATTCCAGAGACCATTATTAGGCTTCTGTTAAGCAAATCAGTCATGCAAACTCGACATGCTTCCTCCATGTTCTCTGTTCCGGCATTCAATACAAACTCTTCAGCCATCCACAACTTCAGCAGATGGTCCACTGGGATCTTATGGTCTTCTGGAAACAATCCCATGTAAAGAAGGCAAGGCTTTAAGTGGTCTTCTAAATGGTCATAACTTGATTGTATCACCTTCATACTCTGCTCTCCTAAAGCAAGGGAACTTAAGTCATTTGCAACCTCGAGCCACAAGGATGCCTCCCTTTCCATTTTTGCTATAATTCCAGCAATCAAGACAACCACAAGAGGCAATCCCTTACAGTGTAGGGCAACTTGTAACCCTGCTTCCAGTAGATCCGGGGGACAACTCTCTCCTTGAAATACCTTCTTCTCGAATAATTCCCAACTCTCTTCGGACGTTAGAAAGCTAAGAGAATATGGATCACTGTGGTGCTGAAGATGCTTAATCACCTGTTCAATTCGTGTTGTGACCATTGCTCTGCTTCCACATTCACCTTGAGGGAAACATATTCCCTAATCTTCCCATGCCTTGACATCCCAAATGTCATCTAATACGATAAGGTATCTCTTGCCTATTAGAACCTTGCGCAACATGTCAGCTACATCATCGTCCTCTTCGATTATGATCTTATTATTTGTAGCTTGTTTGAAAATCTCAACCAATAACGTCCGCCTATTATATGCTTGCGACACAGTACACCATGCTTTAACATCAAAATAATTAACAATAGAGGGATTGTTGTATACCTTTTTTGCCAAAGTTGTTTTACCTAGTCCGGGCATCCCATAGATGGTGATAACATCCCGCTCCTTAGTTCCTCGGATCAATTTATTCATTATAATTTCTGCATGTTTCTCAAAGCCGACAACTACATCATCATAAATTGATGTAATACTAGGTTTGTTTGAAGGCTCTCCAGAAGAAAGATTTCCTTTTCCACAAGTGCCAACAACCTCCATGACTTGAGTTAATTGCATTGTCACCTTTCATAAAAGAAATGAAAACAACGTCATTTCAGAATTCAGAATTTAGAAGAGAAGAAAAAAACCAAACCCAAACATATCAAAGTAATGTAACATATAAAGGGTATTTTCTTTCAGTTACTGGAGATATTAATTCTAGGTCCCCCTGAGTCAATAATCTTTTATGCACCTTAAGTTCATCAAGTTTTGTTTAAATCCCTTTCCCTTATATTGGCAGATCGGATCCCAGACTTAAATATGTCGAGTTTCACCTTAATATTCTTTCTTAGTATTGACAAAGAAAAATGAAATAATCCGTCATTGATAAAGCTTCGAAGATCAAATTTTAAATTTTAACCTACCATAAATGTGTTAATCATTTCGAATGAATAATGTATGAAAACTCCTTGAAATATTGAGAGGAACTCATATCTAAAATTTAAAACTGTTTAAGAGGAGTTTTGAGTTGGATGAGATGAAAAAAAAAAAAAAAAACAGATCAATGAAGAAGATGAAATGTGGTAATATATAAATATTATACATAGTTATGATTTGTAATTTCTAATTTATTTTAACAACTCTAAAATTTAACTTCTGAATGGAACAAAATCCCTAGTAAATAAGTTGAGAAGCAAATAAAATAAAAATTAGTCAAAAAAAACCAAGAAAAAACTGATGAAAGAATAGTAATGAATAATGATGTGAAGAAAATAGAGTAAAATGTATGAAAAATAAATTAAAACAATTTAGAAATCTGACCTTGCTTGGGTTTTTGAGAAGATTGCTTAATTTGTTCAGAGAAATGGAAACTGAGAAAAATATAGAGGAAGGAGATGGTGGACTTCAATGATATAAATAATTGTTGATTAAACAAATAAATAAATAAATACATATTATTTAAAACTCCCAATCAACAGCTGTAGACTGTATTTATTGAACCCCACGTTTCCGATCGGAAAAGATAACTTTGTTTATGCTCTATTATTTAACTTAGGCCTAACCCATCGGTGGCCCCTTGAATATGGCACGAAGTTTCAGTTAGACACCTCAACTGAATGATGTTTATTTTAGACACCTCATGTACGGTATCACTCTATCATTTTGACACTTTTTTTCCAATCAACAAAAATATATGAAATGTGCGTGTTACGCTCGCGAATGACATGTAAAGTGACAAATTAAACGATGACATTTGTCATTTGAGTCAAAAACAATTCTTAAACAATAAATTTTGAATAAAAATAAAAAGTAACCAATGAATCAATGACATATGAATTTTGCCCAAATAATTTTAAAAAAAAATTTAGCCAATAAAATTCCCTCACCCACCCCCACAGTCTTCTTCTCCAAACACCCCAGTCCATTTGCGGAAATACCCCCCACCCATTTTCCAGAAATATCTGCACACACCCCGTTCTCCCGCCCCCCAAGGCGATTTTCTTCTCCAAATACTTGCAAAAACATATGAGAAACATGCCAACCTACACACTGCTCCTTTATTAGTGTTTTTTTTTAAATATCTTTTTGTTTCTTTTTTCCCCTAATTAGCAGATTCACAAAAATAAAAATAAAAATTACTTCTATGTAAATATTCAATCCTTATGGGAAAGATTCTCATAAATTAATTTACTAAGTAAATCTTAAAATGGTTACATTTCTAAATTTCTAAAACAATTTCTATCATTTTTCAATTGTTTATGGTAACTGTTTTGATTCACCGTAGTTGGATGTTTAAGTTTCAGAAATGGTGGCTGAAAATGGGAAAGAAGAAGAGAAAAAAATTTAAAAGTCAAAAAGGTTTTTCACGCGCGGTCAATGAGTGTATTACACTCACTAAACCATGTAAGCAAAAAGTGTTAAAATGACACAGCAAGACCCTACATGAGGTGTCTAAAATGAACATCGCTCACTTGAGATGCCTAAGTGAAACTTTGTGCCAAATTTAGGGGGCCACCGATGGATTAGACCTTTAACTTACGTTAGTCTGACATTTGACTTGATATCATACCCTATTTCCTATTAGAAAAATAAAGAAGACTTTTTATGATTTCCAATCAAAGTTATGTTAAATGTATTAAAATGTTTATTAACTTTTAAGCATGTCATGTTAAATGTTAAATTAAATTAGTAAATTAGTCAAACTCCCTAACATAATTATTAAAAACATCTACACTTTAAAATAATTATTGAAAATGTCAATATGTCAATATTTTAGGAAATAAAATGTATTGTTATAAACATATTTGTATTATAGTGAATGTCTAATTATGTGGAGTCCTTTTAGGATACGGTTAGGAATCCTACTTGGGGACCAAGTTAGGTTTGCCCTATAAATAAAGGGTTTTCCTTCATTGTAAATTAGATCTGTGGATCCCTAATTATCATTTCTCTCTTCTCCCTAATTTCTTCTTCTCATTGTTTTATATAGTTTCATAACACGTTATCAACACGAGACTCTACCATCTAAAGAAAGGAGAAAGACGTGCACATGAACTAAAGCCACACACGCCTTCTCAAGGAAAAGAGAAGGGCATATCAATCATTAAGATTACTGCTCCTATGTTTGGATATTATTGAGTCTAATAATCCTTTTGTTATTCTTACTTGATTTATCTTGCTTAAATGTTGTTTTATGAATATTTAATGTTATTCTTTAACTGTAGTTGTGGAATTGTGGTGATATCATGAGATATTTAGCTAATTGGTTAAGCTATTAACGGCAAATCACCAATTATTTACAGGTATTTGAATAGAAGGTATGTGTTCTATTTAGCTTTAACTATTAAATACTAATGTTGATTATAATAAATCAACAATCTCAGTTTTGCACAATTAGAGCCTTGATGCACTATCATGATAAACTTTTGGGTTCAATTCTAATCGATCTATTCCATAAACTAAAAGAGTAAAACGATGGACTCATGTCCAATCGCAAAAAGAGGATAAGGCGATGGATTCATCTCTAATCACACCAATAGGGGGTAAGACATCAAGTTCAAGTCTTGATGCACCATGATATGTTTAAAATGTTGAGTTCAAGTCTCACAATTTATGGCCTAAAATCTCTTTATATGGATAAGACGTTGAGTTTGAGTCACAATGCACTGTACTGATGATATAATGATGACTAAAGAAAAATAATATGTTTTTGATGAAAATTAGTCATGAAACCTATTCAATTGAAACCACTCCATTCCCTAAAAGTGAATGTGGTAGTAGTGCATAATATATCTGAAAGAAGACAAGTGATTGAATAATGCACATAAACATGATATGAGGTGCTAAAGCTATCATAACATGATTTGCTCAGATGATTGTGTTCCATTCATAAAGAATGAGAACTTTTGAAATGTTTAATACATACAGATCCATTCTCTGAAGTGAATGAGGTGTATGCTCATTGCCCACCATGCTAGGCGTGGAAAAAGTCCCGACCCTTGATAGTGGACGTGGTATCAACAAGAATGTTTCTAGGGAGACATGTTTCGTTGAAAAATTCTCTACTTTATCTTCTGATTTGTATTGGATAATAATTAGTGCAATATAGGCACATTTTATGGTAAATAAGTTTGCTAATTTCAATACTTTAGTACTCTGCCATGATCGTCTGGGACATCATGGGTCTATAATGATGAGACGAATTATAGAAAATTCAAAGGGACATCCATCAAAGACCTAAAGATTCTTTTAAATGGTGAATTTTCTTGTACTGTTTGTTATCAAGTAAGTTGACTGTGAGGCCATCATCAATGAAAGTTGAGATTGAATCTCATGCGTTCTTGGAACGTATACATAGGGATATTTGTGGACCTATTCACTCACCTAGTGGGTTGTTTAGATACTTCATGGCCCTAATAGATAATCCTTCTATATGGTCTCATATGTGCCTATTATCATCTCGCAACTTGGGGCTTGCAAAATTACTGGCACAAATAATATGATTAGTGACACAGTTTTCTGATAATCAGATTAAGTCCATTCGCCTTGATAATAATGTAGAGTTTTCATTCCAAACATTTAATGATTAATGTTTATCGATTGAGATTGAATATACTCAATACTAAAGTGGATGTGATAGTGTAAAATAAAGCTTATCAATACGGATACACATTTTATCGCGATGGGATCACGACTCACCCTTAGAAGGGGTAGAATAACTGAGAAAAAATAAATTTACAAATTACTCTCAGAATAATAAAATTGAAATTTTCTCATATAAATAAATCATAAATTTACTAAAGCAAAAGGCACATGGCATAGTAAACTTGCAGTTTACAAGTACTAATAATTTTATTAGTTGGCATGAATAATTTGGTCATCCCAAATATGTGCATACTAAGTAATAGACATACATTGAAGAACTAGAAGATTCTTCAAGAATTCTTTTTGTTGTTTGTTCTCATGACAAGTTGATTGGATCAACTAATGTTTAGACTAAATCTCTAAATTTTGAAAGTATAAAAGGTGAATATGGGCCTGTTCACCTATCATGTGATATGATAAAGCAATGCATCTATGATAATCACATGTGTATTTGTTGTCAACTTATAGATTGACATTCGCATAATTGTTTGTGCAAGATAATAGAGTTAAGAGGACAACAACTTTCATAATATGAACTCAAGATAATTCATCTTGATAATATTGATAAATATTCAAGATGATGTGACATTAAATGTCTCAAATAGTGAAATCATTGCTTATGAAAATATAGCTTCATGTGATACCGCATACAAAAGTAATTGTATGCATCAGACCAATAAATTATGATCAAATTTTCTTTCAATTGATTTATGGTCAGGGACCAAATATTTTTCATATGATTATTTTGATATGTAATATATAATCAATGAATATACAATGATGCACAAAGATAGATTCTCCAAAAGATTGAGATATATGTTAGTTTGTCTAACATAAGGGGGAGATTAGAAGCAACAAAAAGAGTTGTAAATACTCATATTGAATGTCCCTCAAGGATAGAGTCTACGACTTGCATGAAGCATGATAGAGTAATCAATTCTAAATAAAATAATCCTTGAAAAAAGGGGAGGATCAAAATCATAATAAGGAGGCAATGTGCTCTTGAAGAGTTTACAACATAACACTTCATGAAACCTCATGAGAGGGATAGCTACCTGAATATAATGAAGTCATGAGATCTCAATAAGTTATGTCGTATTATGAGCCCATACAAAGTGATAGTTCGTCGACTATATCTTTGATACAACATAGCGCAATAATGTAAAAGATTATGAGGATATGAATTCTACGTCTATTTAAACATGCTAGTGTAGAAATAATTATCAAGTGAAAAGTGGAATGATGCATCTTGGTAAGCGTAAAGCTTATTTGACTTGCAATCTAGGCGCTAGAAGATGTCATACATTTAATATTGAATGTTGTCACTTGACAAAATTGATATGAAAATATCTGATGGGTTCGAAATCTAAAGCATATACAAGGTTTTGAAAAACTTGCTTATAATCCTCATATATAAATTAAAACAATCAAGAATCTTTTGTATTGTTATGCACGTTGATGACTTGAATTGAAACTCTTGAAGAGTTTTCAAAAGGCAATAGATTATTTTCTTAAAAGAAGTTGAAGTAAGGAACTTGCATAAATCTTTGACATTAAAGGCATGATTCATAAAAGGAGATGGAAGGAAGCATATTTTGTCAAAACTTTTCTACACTCATGAGTTCCCAAGAATGGTGATATCAACATGCAACAGGTTTGTTCAAGTAATACTATCGTTGATTTATTCATCAAGTCTCTACCAACTACAACTTTCAAGAAGGTGGTGCACAAGCTTGAAAAATGAAAATTCAAGTCTCTGGATTGTTGTTCTCATTAGGGGGAGTTAATACGTGATGTACTCTTTTTCCCTCACAAGGTTTTGTCCCATTGGATTTTCCTTGTGAGGTTTTTAATGAGGCATCCATAATGCGTATTATTAGATATGTGTACTCTTTTTCCTTCACTAGATTTTTTTCCCATTGGGTTTTATCTAGTAAGGTTTTAACGAGGCACATAATCTACCGATATTCAAGGGGAGTGTTATAAACATATTTGTATTATAGTGAATGTCTAATTATGTGGAGTCCTTTTAGGATATGGTTAGAAATCCTATTTGGGACCAAGTTAGGTTTCCCCTATAAATAAAGGGTTTTCTTTCATTGTAAATCAGATATGTGGATCCCTAATTATCATTCAAGAGAAATAAGAACTCTTCTCTCTTCTCCCTAATTTCTTCTTCTCATTGTTTTATATAGTTTCATAACATTTATCCTAATATAATTGATTTTCTTTCCTTATATTTCTCAAATCAGGCCCCACATTCAACTAATCTTACTCCTTATACGTGCAAAAGAAGAAAATTAATTAAATCAAAAAACAAATAAGCAGAAGACCAAAGGTCAAATCCTACACAATCCAACTAAAAACATTTAGGAAAGTGAACTGGCAGGAAATTTGGGAGCTTAAACGTGTGCTTTTTCTTTGGTTCCTCGTTCTCCATTGAAGAATTGAAATTAAAGTGTTGCCAAAAAAGAAAATATTTTTTTTTAAAAGAATATTAAAAAGAAAAAAGATCATTTTTTAATAAATTTATTAATTATATTAATATTATTTAGCATGAAAATCAGTAATAAATTAGTAAGCTTTTGGTCTTGTAGCAAAATTGGATTAGCTTAAGGTTTATTGCTCTCCTCTATGAGAGTTCGATTTCCATTAAACACTTGTAATACATTTATGACAAGAATTTTTGTCAAAATGAGTCACAACTCTTTTCTGTCTAGACTAATGAATTATGATTGAAGATTTCTTTGAGCATGCATGATACATGTCATTAATAATTTGTTGATGGTTTTTGAATAATAAGATTATGGTAAAACTTGGTTTTCAGCAATAATTTAGAATAATAAACTTACATGTTCACATGTATATATGTATAGTGGCATCACAAAGTTGACTCGAGTAAGGTTGGTGATCATCCAACTTTCAGTTTATCACTTAAAAATTATTTTACATCTTAAAATGGTGTGGGACGGTTGGTGGAGTTTGATTTATTAAATATTTGACATATAATTTGAATTTTTAAAATTGGTGAATACATTTTTTAAATAGAAAAAGGATTTAATAAATTTATCAATTTTGTTATTTAGAACTGATATATCCTAGTTATAAAAATAGGTCTTTTTCCCTATTTAAAAAGGGGAACTAGAGTCTGTTAGCCAATTAAAAACATATTTGAGTCATTTGGCTAATGGCAAAGTTACGAATAGAACACTTCTCAAATGATGGATAAAGTTACTCTATTTCGTATATATTAATAATAATATTTTTTTTCCAAATGCTAGTTGACTGTTCGATCTATCATCATAGAAAGATTTACTTTTAAGCAATAATTGGAAATAATAAGATAAAAATGGTTTAACATAGAGTGAGTCATAAATTTATTACTACGCACTTTTTTAATTATTTATTTGATCAAGAACTCAAATTTATTTTCTTCTAATGAAATGAAGAAACAGGTATCACAATTAGAGTTGTTAATGTGAGCTAGGTTTAAATGTTATATACTCCGTTAGATATGAACTTAAGCTAATTTGAAACTCTTAATCTTAATTCTTTAATGTGCATGATTGATTTTTAAGATCAGTTCTAATGAAGTTTTTAACTACATGATACGCGCACTAAATATTTTTCTTTTGCACTTATATACAAGTATGGATCTATATAAGGTATCAAATGCGGGTTCTCGAGAATCTAATGACTTTTTTATGTTTATATTGAGAAATTTATTAAATATATAAATATTATTTGTTGCGAAAATCAGTAACAAAGTAAATTCTTGGTGGAGTTACATAAATGGATTAGCTTAAGTTTTGTTGCTCTCGTCAATAAGAGTTTGATTTTGTCTATATGAATAGTGACATAAAAAAGTTGACCCGAGTCAGGTTGGTGATTATTCAACTTTGAATTTATCTCGTAAAAATTATTTTGCATCACTTTATATCATTGAGAAAAAAATATTTATTTGTGCACATCATAAATTGAAGGGCATAATTATCAGTTAAGACTAAGTTAAAAGGGTATGTATGTCTTATGTCTAGTCCCTTCAGGGACATCTGATAAAAAAATCTGTCATATATTCTACTTTCTACTACATGGGTAGCAATCCTTGGTATCAACATGTCTGCTTATAGTAAATTTTTTAATTTATCAAGGACATTTTAGTCATTTCAGTTTATACCTGGCTTCATCTCTCAGTGCTCTCATCTATGCATTGAAGAAGAGGAAGATAAAAGTTTATTTCCTAGCATAATCTTAGGGCCTTCCATCTTCTCTGAGTACAACTTCAAATTTCAATTTTCTAGGTCTCTCTTCAATCTTTGGCTTCGATTTCTTAATTTGCCATCTTCACTTGCTTCTCCCCCACGGTTTCTTGGTTTCAATTTTTCATCTGTTTTTTCTAAATTTAGTTTTAGATATATATGGGCTGATGAAGTTTGAATGTCACTTGAATTAAAAGAGGAAAAATGGCAGTATGAATATTGAGAGAACCACGAAAAAGTAAATAAATTGATGTCCTCAACGTTTCATCTACTCAAGCTTCTCCAACTACTGACTTCCATCGCTTTCACATGCTACCACCGATTTTTATCTTCAATTTCTCCAAGTACTGTTGCAATTTTAAGGCAGTCTTTTGTCCCTCAAAATTGTTTTGTAATCTTGAACATTTTTTTGTGGAGGGTTGTAATTTACATATGGTAAAACAACTCATTAGTAAGTTCATAAGAGCTTTTACACTTTGTTAATTGTTAATAAGAGTCTTGGAGTGTTAATCTTGACAAGTTTTTATAGTTCCTTTCGTTGGCCGGCGTTATGCATATTCCTAAATAGTAAGTATATTTTCAATTTTAATGTATGTCAGGGTACAAGTATTCACAAGCGACTGATCAATTGGACAGTGAGAATATTGTATACTAGACTAATTGTGGCTTTAACACACCAAATTTGAGGAATATGACAGCACAAAACAGGACGGAACAAATAGCTATTTAAATTGACTCTACATATTCACAAGTTAGTTTCGAATTGTGAAAATATTGACAAAGACTTGTGCTTTCATTGTTATTTTAGGTGTTTATGTTGCTGCATGTGTGCTTAATCGTTTACAACTTAGAAGTGAAACACGCACTAAAGGATTTTCAACTGGTTGGCATTTTTTTTTGCAACTTCTTCAGCAATATCAACGGCATATTACTTGTCTATTATCAAATTATTCTTATGTGTAAGTTTGGTGGTTTAGTACTATTGTTGCTTCGCAATCACTATGTGTAAAGACAACACAAAAATACTATAGACATTTTCTATTTTAACCACATGCTGGAAGACCATGTTTTCTTAGTTTGGTACAATGACAACATTGGCTATATTTTATCTGAATCAAGAGGGAGTTCAGATATCCATTCATTGCAAATTCGTAGTTTCGATTGATCCTCAAAAGTTTAGACTGAATGGAGAATCGATACACATATGTATGTTCGTTTATGAAACCAGTAACTTTGATGTATCGAGGGCTTCTTCCTGTCTATTCTCGCCTTATAAATATTCCCAACTATTGTCGCGTCATATGTATTGGCCCATGAGAAGCACGGGCAATGAATCATCTAGTATGCCTAAACAAACAGACAATAATGTGACAATACAAAAGTAGAATTAAGAAGTGGAAATGTAATGTTTGTGTTGTACTGTATTGTTGTAATTCACACCTTGTTTGGGTAGTTATACTGTAATGTTAGTCTAAATGTAATGTTTGTGTTGATTGTTATTTAAGTTTTATTGTATTGTATCGTTTAAATCTATCGCTGGTGGCATGGGCTCCTTATCAACCAAGAGATCTAACAATCCATATCAACCAAAGGTTTCAAGCCCATATAAAGTTGGTGGGCTCCGGGGCCTCATAAACACTACAACAAAAACAACTTTTAGCGGCAATAAATAGACACATTAATAAAGAGTGCTAAAGTCTTTACCGGCATTAGTTAAGTGTCATTAGATCTAATGTCGCTAAAGCCTTTAGAGACATATACAAAGAGTGTTAATTGCTGCTAAAAATACATATTTAGTGGCAATTGCTAATTAATTGCCGCTAAAACTCATTTTTTATGTAGTGAAAGTTGGTGACGGAAATAGGCGTTAAAAATGGTGTGAGTATAAGTGGTGGACTGGTGGTTCTCCAACTCATTACGGAGATTCTCATAAAGTTTTTTGGAAAAAAAAATTCGATGCTTCGGGGTGTCAAATCCATGGGCTATAACACACGAAAATCGAGGATTTTGAGTAATTCATAAAAAGCATGTAAATGCGGAAATATGCGTTACAAAAATGGTGTGAGTATTGTCACTCCCCGAGCCTACACCTTGGGCGGGACCAGCACCCGGAGACCATTTTTGGCCCCAAGCGAACCCTTGGCCTGGCTTTCTTAACTCAACAGAAACCTAACCCAACAGAAAAACTCAATGCAATGCAATATTACAAAAACAACTTAACTTATAAAATATGGCCATAAAGGCAACTCGAATCTCAAAATAGAATATTTACATATATATATAGATGAGAGACTCAAAACTAACTGACTGACTGTCTGTCTATGAAGCCTCTAATATACTGAGATGGATGTTGGGACAGACCCCGCAACATCCTAATAGAACAAAACTAAGTACACAAAATAATTGAGTCCTCCGGAATGCAAGGAGGCTCACCACTGACTCTGGAGTGCTCAACTGGATCAACGACGTACAGGATGCTGATCCGGGGTACCTGAATCTGCATCGTCATAAGATGCAGGCCAACTGGCATCAGTACATGGAATGTACGAGTATGCGAGCTGGAAAGCTAAGCAACAAAGGCTAGAAGGAAATATGGAAGAAATTGAAAAGCTTACGTGGCTCAACTCAACCTGACTGACTTCTTTCAATATAAAGCAAAATTTAAAACAAGTGCGATATAAAGAAAGACTGCTTAAAACATGCAATAAACACTGTGTGTATATAAAGATACAATAAGCCTGAGATGTATACAAAGATACAACTGAACTGATGTATATAAAAATACAATAATTTCTGTGTATAAAAATACAATAACTGTTGTGGGAGCTTCTCTAACCGACAACCATCACATAAGAGCTATAGTGATGATACAGCGATCGACCTCACGCTGCCAGAGCATCTTATACCTGGCCAAAGGTATAAGACCTGAACTGCCTAATGGATCCAC
>JAJOOH010009715.1:0-16761 GCA_029582605.1 Solanum gracilifrons | reverse complement strand
CTCTAGGACCAGTTTATTAAGGTCGTTATAGATGTTCTAGGAACAGATTTTTGATGGTCTCTAATGCTATTTTAGGACCAGGTCACACTCGTCTCTAAAACTATATTAGGACCAGATTGCGTACAGTCGCAAAGAGGTTTAACGACATGAATACCATGATATAAATGGTCTAATTGAGACCAGATATATTGTCGCTAAAAGGTTCTCACGACCAGAGTTTTGGCCCGTCTCAAAACCATTTAGGGACAGGATTTTTGAACTCGTCCTTACTTACCAATAGCGACGGTAGTTTCTAGGACGAGTGACGACCAGGTTTTTCTGGTCTCTGTTGCTCAGTTGAGACCAGATTTGAACTTTCAGGGACTAGATTTCCCTTCCTTAGAGACTGTTTTTCTTGTAGTGTATACCCTTCATCTAACGGGAGTCAAAAGATTAGTTTTAAATTTATAATTTTGACTCTTCATTAAAAGAAAATCATGTAGAGGTGTTCAAGGTATATTTTAATTTTTTTCATACATAAATTATTTTTTGACTTATTTGATTATCATTATTTATTTTCTTATTCTTATTTTATTTTTTTCTTTCATTCTTTAGTGTAAAGAAAAAAGTTTAAATCTAATTTTTTTGTGGTGGCTATATTATAATTTAAAACTATTTTTTCTCTGCTATATTGTAATTTAATTTTTGTAGTTGTAAAAAAATAATTGGGGCATCTATAATAAATTTTACAAGAAAATTAGTGAAACATAAATATATTTGACCACCAAATAATAAATTTAAATAAGTCATTAAAACAAAAAGCCAAAAAAATACGTGTGAGGACTGAGGAGTATCAAATATACCCCTTATAGATTATATATATATATATTTATTTTTTTAAAATAATTAAAAAATTTAATTTAATTTAATATTTTCACTTCCGTTAGTGTAACGATCGGTTTCTGTCGTTATAGAAAAGCCAACGGGAAAAAAATTTGGGCTGAAAAACTTTTTCATAGTAACTTTGAATTTCCCAACCTAGTCCATATTTGGATGAAATCGGAGTCAGTAAGGTCTAGGGAAATCTGGTAGCAATTGGGTGATTTAAATATGATTTCGATTACATGAGTAGATAACTAACGCGTTAAGGAATCCGTACGACTTTACGGAATTGAATTTGGGTGATTTAAATATGGTTGAAGGTGTGTTGTGAAATGGGGGTTTTGGAATTATTATTTTACTCACTGTTTCGTGCAAGTCGCTTGAGGCGGGATTTTTCCCGCCAGGGCAGGTCCGCTGTAGCGGGGTGAGGACCGTTGTGGCGGGTTCGACGCGACTTAAGTCAGAAATAAACCCCAAAACGTCTTTATTCTGCACTTTTTGACTTTTAGACTAACGAGACAAACCCCTGGCGATTCTTGATAGTTTTCCACCATCTTTAGGGCTAAAGGTAAGGTTTTAACTCCCCAAATCCATTTTTTGATCCGTAGAACGTAATCTAATGGGTAATTATCAATGGGGGAGGGTTTTGATCTAGAAATTATGGTGGAAAAGCCCTAATTTGGATAGTGGGATCTTGAGTATGATCTAAGGTTGTTAGATTGTTAGTAATCCGGGTGATTAGTGATTGTTTATTGATTCCCGTATATATTTATTGTTTGTAGACCAAGAACAAGCGGAACGAATCCGGAAAGGGAAGGATCAAGTTTCTTAGGGTTTCAAGCTTGTTTTGAGGTAGGTGATGGTTGTGATTCTATGATTGTGTGATGTATGTTTGTTCTTGCTTCATTATGACACATGTATGGATGCGAATGTTGCATTATTGATCACATTAGTTGTAAATGAGGATATATGATAGATGAATGCCTTAAATCACTCTTAATTGTATTGTTATTGAGAATATACCTGTGATTGTGATTGTGGCTTGTTGAATGGATCGGGTGTTGCGTTCCGACACACTAACTTAGATCGGTTGCCACATTCCGACATAAATATTGGATCGGGTACCACGTACCAGCACACTAACTATTTGAGTTTGGGTTTCATGAGAGGACCAATGACTTGTTGTAAATGTATATTGTTGAGAATGTGATAATCAATATTGTACATGTTCGGTATTTGCATGTTTATAATGTTGTATTTACTTATGTATGTTGCTCTTAGTGGGATAGCTGCCTGATCCTATCAGTACACGGTGGTTGTGTACTGATACTGCACTTGCTCTTATTTTTGTTGAGTACAGGGCATCTTTCTGCGGCTATTGACAGACCTCGCTTAGAAGATTAGTGATCGCCGATCGAATTCAAGGGTGAGCCAGTTCTTACGGGCTGCCTTGAGTTCTCTTTCTGTTTACGTCCACATTTCGGACTTAGACTAGTTCTTTAGATTTCTTATATTTAGTTTGGGTTGTATCCATTTTCCTTTAGACTGTTGGTTCATTGTTAGATGTTTTGGTAGATTGACTTTCAGGTTCTAGGTGTATTTTCCGCATTGTTAGTTGTTAGATCTTTTGGAAGCTTATGGGAACTTCAGTCTTTAGCTATTTAACTTGCTTCCGTAACTTAAATGCTTAGTTTTTGGTTTAGTTGCTTGGTTTGGGTTGTAGTAGTGGTTTTCCCACCGGAGGGTTAGTGCGGGTGCCAATCACGATGGTATGGGTCGTGACAGTTAGACGAAAAGGGTACATGTGTCGTTTGTATAACTGTAGGTGTATATTAATTAAGCTTTGGGAGTATTGTGTTATCAAATGCGCACATAACAACATATTATTTATAATGTTAGATTGATCTTAACTTGAAGTAAATTATTAAAAACTATGAACAAAATTTAAAGTTCAACTCTAATTTTAAAACCTTAAAGCAAGATCCTAATTTTAAGCCGCTGATGATGAATTTATTCCAATTATTAATTCAACATGTATTATTTAAAATGTAAAAATAGCTTGACAATTAATTTGTTGGATATATAAATATATTTCCAATGTGATGCAAACACGTGATATCCACATCAAGTTTAATAATCTGCGTTGAATTCTTTTAAATTAAACATATTCATAAAGGTCTTGATTCCTTATTTTAAAATTTAATTGCTGCAACTAATAATAATGATGATGATAATAATAATAAGGTAAAGAAACACATGTTGGAGATGTTAAAAAAAGATTAATTAACAAGAATTTGAGGCGTTAATACTCATTAAATAGTTCGAGTTAGTGATAAAAGGAGAACAAGTTGTAGCTACATTTGGGTGTCCTTAATACTCTTTAATTAGGTTACAAATATTGATTTTCCTTGTAACCATGTTCTGGTCACTAATCATTTTGCTTGCTTTCTAGATTAGTTTATATTTCCACATTAGTCGTAATTTCTCAAAAACTTAATAGATTATAAATTATTAGGCTAAGCGTTATAAAGTGATAATTCCATACTTGCTTGATTTTCTTTACATTGTTGTTTATTGGATTCGGCTTCGACTCAACTTATATTGCCTACAACTAGTGAATCTGCATATTATCAATTTTTGACATCATTATTGAGAAACAATTGTTTTCTTTATTGATCGATGGTTTAATTCATCGGAGCAAGTTTTATTTTATCCATGCATGATCAATTGAAAAAAGAAGTGACATGAAAAGAAAGAGAAAACAGAAACAAACATACAATCATCAGAATTACATGGAAATTGCTATAACACTACGTACGTACATATTGAAGCATGATTTTCATTATTTATTTTCACACTATCCTGGACATGCATCACAAGGACAAAAACAACCGCATTTATCACATAAATAGTCAACGCTATGGTGTTTTCGACATTATTGCTCCAGTTTAGAGAAATGTAGACTTGTTTGGTCGGGAACAAATTATTCTGGGTAATTTATTTCAGAATAAGTTATCCTGCCATGTATATGGGATAACCTATCCCATCACTAAGGTATGAATGATGGGATAAATAATTTCAGGACAGCCTAATACCTCCAACTAAACGTATCATAAAATAGTCCTACATTTTATGTCTAAATTATTATATCTTATACCTCATACCAATTATGTGTTATCAAATGCTAGATTAATGATTATACTACGCTTTAATAAGTGAATATATATATATTATTGATTTTCATTAATTAGAAAATTTGAATGGAAGTCCATATGTGTATTAATTGTACCTGAAGATCGTGATACCTTATTTTAAATTTAATTGCTACAACTTGTCAATTACGAGCTTACAACAAAAACTGAAATATAATTGCAACTTGTTATTATTTGATTTCATTTTTTTAATCCAACTATGGTTTCATCGGAGCAAGTTTCATTATATTTATGTATAATTAAGAAAATAATGATCATGATCAAAAGAAAGAAGGAAACACAGAATAAGCATACAACCATAATAGAAAAAAAAAACCATACAACCACATTGTACATAAATAAATGATATCTTTTCCTATAAGAGGTGTAAGTACATCAACTTTAAGGGGTTGTTGATAGATTCCACCGATTGAATTCAACATATTCCTAGACATGCATCACAAGGGCACACACAATCACATTTATCGCATAAACAATCAATCAGTAACTTTCATTTTTGTGCATCATTTTTCAACAATTCTGAGGTTGGTACGAGTGATTGATCCAATTGATCCCATGACAACATAAACTTGATGTAGAGGCAATATTATGATAGAGGCAAAATACAAAAATCGTGATAGTAGCTATGGTGTTTTTCGACATGGCTCAAGTTTAGAGTAAAGAGTGATTATATATATAATGTCAGCCTAGGTATATATATAATTGATTGTCACGTATCAAAAAATATGAATTAAATTCAAAATTGAACGTTAACTTTAAAATCTATATCTTAAAATAAAAGCATCATCCTAATTATCAGCCATTGGTGATGAAATTTATTTCAATTTTTGTCACGCCTCGAGCCTACACACTGGGAGGGACTGACACTCGAGAACCATTGCTAGCCCCAAGCGAACCCTTGGTCTGGCTTAACTCATAGCAGAAGACTTAAATAACAGGAAAATAGTCTCAAAAGATAACTCATGAAATAACTTAGAATGTCTTGAAAGAACATTCAATTAGCCAAAATGGCAACTCAAGGTTCAACGTAAGCCAATAACAAGATAATGACAAATGAACTAATTACTGTCTATGAAGTCTCCTGTCACACCCCAAGTCTACACCCTAGGCGGGACTGGCACTCGAAGACCAATATCGTTGGTCCCAAGCGAACCCTTGGCCTGGCTTTCTGAACTCAGCGGAAGACTTACTCAACAAAAAGAAGTTTAAACAATAACTTAAAGAAATAACATCTTTGCCAAATTGGCAACTTAAGTCTCATAGCAAAACATCTACAATACAAAGATGGGAGACTCATAACTAACTGTCTGACTATCTATGAAGCCTCTATAATATTGAGATGGATGTTGGGACAGACCCCCCAACATCCTAATAAAGAAAACCTAAAAAGTGAATAAAAGAGTCCTCCGAAATGCAAGGAGGCTCACCAACAGACTCTGAATGCTCAAGCTGGATCAATAAGGCGTTGGATGCTGATCCTGGTTACCTACATCTGCATCATAATACGATGCAGACCAACTGACATCAGTACATTGAATGTACGAGTATGCGAGTTGGAAAACTAACATACATAGGATTGAAAGAGATGATGAAAGAAACACTTACTTTGGCTCTTCTCAATCAGGAATAACTCAACTCAATATAAAGTAATAAGACACATGAGATATATATATATAAAGCTTATAAAACAACTGAAAACTATCTTAGTTTGTTTAGAGATAAAATAATAACAAACTTAACTTTACTCATATAAAAAGTAATATAACTTCTGTGGGAGATTCTCTAACCGACAACCATCACTATGAGCCTAAGTGATGGTACAACGTTTTACCTCACGTTGCCAAGGACTGTCCTATACCTTGCCATCGGTATAGAACCTGAACTACTAAGTGGATCCACTAGTCTATGCTAAAAAGCACTAAGGAATCATCTAAAAAGTATGGTCTTTTTTCTGCCCATGATGGCTACATTGTTTATGGGGGCTTGAGTTAATATGAACTCGCGTCCCCATATCGGTGCTCAATAGTACTCCCAAAATATACTTAGCTCATATGTTTTTAAAACAACTTCTTCTCTGGTTTGAGATAATTGCTCAAACTTAGCTTAAAAGCTCTCTTGGAATCGATGTTCCCTTTTCTTACTCAAATGTGAAAACATTTATAAACTTCTTTGGGAATACTTAGTTCCCTAATAGCTTTTTGAGAAATGAACTCAACTGTTACTCTTTGCTTAACTTGAAAACTTGAGTCTTAAAATGAATTTAAAATATTGTTAAAGACTCTTGAAAACTTTAAGAAACTTTGCTTTGACTTGCTTCTTCACTTCTAGACTTGACTCTTAACTTCTTTGACTTCGATCTTAACTTTCCTTGAATTGGATTATGGATTCAAGGTTCATTATCTCATGATTATGGATGATTTCATGATGTTTAGATGTACCTTAGAGTGTTGGAATCAACTAGAAAACATAGGTACATCGCTTAGGAACAAGTACGAAAAGATGGGGAAAGAATGGGGTGCACTGGCGTCCTTGGCGCTCTGAGAGGTGTGGGGTGCCAGGCCCCAAACTTCAGAGAGCATATTGAGGCGCGCTGGATGGCGCGGCCCCCCAAGGCCAAAACTTCAGACACTGCTTTAGGGGGCGCTACTGGCACAGTGCCCCACCCTTTTTACCTAGAAAATTCTGACTTTTCTCCTTAGTTTTTCATCTCTAAACCCTTCAATCTTCCCTAGTTCTTTCCCCAAACAGTTAGGGTCATTAGTACTCTCAACTTAAAACAGATCTAACTCGAAAATCCATCCGAAAACACGAATCAAATCAACAAGAAACTTCAACAACACAACCAATCAAGAACTTAACGATGTCCTTCACGAACTTCACTTTTTAACATGTAAACAACCCAAAATCGCTGAATTGAAACAAGTTGGTGTGTAGGTGAACTAATCCATCACTAAAATATCTCACATACCTTGTAGGGATCACCCCCGACGAATTCCACTCGAATCGCTTGGATGATCTTGGCGAATTCTTGACTTTTTCTCCCGTTCTTTCTTCCTTTCTCTCTTCTCCACGCCCTAAGCGTATTCTAATTTTTCCAAAACTGAATTAAGTTCTGTTTTTACCCCCAATAAACCCCTAAAAATGAATTAGGAAATTAATTAGAGAAAAGACTAGTTTGCCCTTCCTTATATCTGGATTTGGACTTTCCTCAATCCAACAGCCCAACTTCCGAAAGGCATAACTCACTCATACAATATCGAAATGATGCAAAATCAATGGCGTTGGAAAGATAATTCCAAGAGATTTCCAACCATATCTGGAACTACACCTAAATCATACTGAGCTAGGAGTTATGGTCATTTGAAGTTGACCAAAAACTCACTTTTCTTAACTTGAACAAATTTCCAGATTTGTCACTATTTCCAAAAACGATTAATTCAAGTTCTTAGCTTCTTCCTAGCTATTTCAAATTGCGAGATGTTACACCTCTAAACTATGAGAGATGTCAGGACAACACCCCCGATCATCCTAACAACTGAAAACTACTAAAGCAATGTAAATAGGGATCCTCCAGAATGCAATGAGGCTTACCACAAGACTCTGAATGGTCAACTGGATCACGAAGCGCTGGATGCTGATCCTGATTATCTTTATTTGCATCATAACAATGATGCAGGCCAAATGATGTCAGTACATTGATAATGGGTTATGTCTAATGATGTAGTAAATGAATGAGTCCTTATATGATGTTATGAAGTATGTTGGTCTTATGTCTAATGTTAAATGAAGATGTTATGACTTGTTGAATATGATGTGCCTAGTCTATGATGGCTTCCTAGGAACACTTGGTGTGAGTAGTATTATGGGATGCTACTTGCACATTGCACTAGTGTGACTTGGGGGTTGTCTCAGGTGATGGTTCCTATGTGAAGACTATGTCTCATGGTGTGCTTATGACTCTATGAATGTATGTGGTTGGATTGATGAAGGTTATATGTAAGTTCATCTTTGGTAACCTTAAGGTGATACATTGCACCAAGTATTCGCTAAGTGCTGCTTGAGGAAAAGAGTTAAGATAAAGAGGAAGGTAATGTATTGTATGCATTGAATGTGCCTAAAATTTTATAAGTGGCTCTATGTGCTAGTATGAATGGTTTCCATGGGTATGATGATGCATGTAGTTAAATTGTGCCTATTGTATGAAATGTTCTTGAAGTTTCTCTAAAAAGGCATGCCGCATGGTTTCTAACTAAATGTCCTTTTAAAAGCATGTTTTTGCATGGTTATCATACTTAGTGCATTCTTGTACTAACACTATTTTTCTTCATCTTTTTACACCAAGTGTAGGTGGTGGTGGCTAAAGGGCTTTTCCTAGAGGTGATGAGATTGGCTTACTATTCCCAAGATCGGGTGTGTCCTTAAAGATTCAAGAACCTTTATGTTAAAGAGTTTCCTTAAGTCAATGTAATAGATAGTAGTTTCTTTTGTATTGTAAAGGTTGTCTCTCTTGTGTTGTAGTCGTATTTTAAGATGGTTACTTCGAGACGTAGTATTCCGATTTTGTATTAAAGGTTTAAATGAGGTGACTTTTAAGTCTTGTGTTATATTATGAAAAGTTTTAAATTTTCCGCTATTTTTCTATGATAAATGCTATGACGTATGCTAAGGGCTTGTATAAGACCTCCGAGAGGTCGAATAAGTCGGTAACGAATAGGGGGTGCTCTCGGGTCGTTTAGACCCTAAATCATAAGGTTTTAGTCAGTTTATGCCTAGAAACATAACTAGAAGTTACCTTAGTCAAAATCATTAATCAAAACTTAGAAAATTAGAAGCAAGAGAGGAGAAAAAGGTCAAGAACCCTAGTTCAAGAACGTAGTAAGGTTCCATCAGTTCCAGCACCGAAATTGAAAGATTTCTCCGTGGAATTGGTCACTAGGTATGTGGGATTTCACTAGTGGGTTCCTTTCGCCCATTAGGTCCCTAGAATTCAGTCAGATTCTTGATTCCATGATTATGAACAGACCTAGGGTTTCTAGAATTTCAATAGATCATTATGAATTAGTCATTTAAATGTTGCAAATCAGATTATCATGTTATTGCTCAGTTTATTACATAAATTTCAGAACCCTAGCTATGTATTTCTTTTGTTCTTGAATTACACATGCTAGGTCAGATATTTCAGTTATTCAGTTATACATGCCTCAATTTATGAATGTATCATTATCAGATTAATTATTGCATTCTCAGTTTTACATGTTCAGTTCAAGCTATCCAGTAACTTACAGAAATTCAGTCATAATGTGTTAATTACTTAATCTATTGGGAGTAGCATAATATCTGGACTAGGGTTCAGCATACCCGTATAGTCCCAGAACTACGAGCCATATAGGTGTAAGTCCTCTCCGTGGGCAACATCAGTTTAGTGATCACACCAGCATGCCTCTATGTCACGCCCCGAGCCTAAACCCTGGGCGAGACCGGCACTCGGAGACCATTGCTGGCCCCAAGCGAACCCTTTTCCTGGCTTTCTTAACTTAGCGGAAACTTAACTCAATAGCTTAACTCAAAGCAATGAAAGGTTATAAAATAACCAACTGATAAAAATCTGGCCAAAAAGGCAACTCAAGTCTCAAAATAGAATATTATATATATACACAGAAGAGAGACTCAAAACTAACTGACTGACTGTCTATGAAGCCTCTACAATACTGAGATGGATGTTGGGACAGACCCCACAACATCCTAATAAAATAAAACTTAAGAACACAAAATAATCGAGTCCTCTGGAAAGCAAGGAGGCTCACCACTGACTCTGGTGTGCTTAGCTGGATCAACGGCGTGCTGGATGCTGATCCTGGGTACCTGTGTCTGCATCACAATAAGATGCAGGCCAACTGGCATCAGTACATGGAATGTACGAGTATGCGAGCTGGAAAACTAAGCAACATAGGCTAGAAGGAAATCTGGAAGAAACTGAATAGCTTACCTGGCTCAACTCTACTTAACCTGACTGACTTATTTCAATATAAGGCAATTTAAAACAAGTGCGATATAAAGAAAGACTGTTTAAAACCTGCTATAAGCTCTATATGTGTACAAAGATACAATAAAACTAAGATGTATATAGAAATACAAATGAACTGATATATATAAAAATACAATACTTTCTACGTATGAAAATACAATAACTGCTGTGAGAGTTTCTCTAACCGACAACCATCACATGGAACTATAGTGATGATACATCGATCGTCCTCATGCTGCCAGAGCATCCTATACCCGGCCAAAGGTATAAGACCTGAACTGCCTAATGGATCCACTAGTGGATCTGGAAAATCATCTAAAAAGTATGATCCTTTTCTACCCATGGTGGCTAACATGGTTCTATGGGGGATGTGGGTTCTTTGAACGCTTCCCCAACTCGGTGCTCGATACTACTCCCAAAAATGTAGTGGCTCTTATGTTTTTAAAACATATTTCTTCCTACTGACATGAGATAATTACTCAAAAACTAGCCCGAAGGCTCTTTGGAAATCTCAGTTTCCAACCTTGTTTAAATGTAAAAACATTTCTTTAAAACTTCTTTGGGAATACATAGTTCCCCAATAACTTTGAGAAATGAACTCAACTTTATGTTCTTAACTTAACTTGAAACTTGAGACTCTTTACTCGACTCAATACTCTTTACTCAGCTTGAAATACTCTTTTACTTGACTTGAAACTTGAGTCTTGATATGAAGTTAAGACGTTCACTAAAGACTCTTGAACAACTTTGAAGAACTTGCTTTGACTTACTTAACTTCTAGGCTTAACTCTTGACTTCACTTGACTTAGAAACTAGCTCTCCTTGAATTGGATTTATGGATTCAAGGTGTTTGATCACATGTTATGGATGAGTTCTTAATGTTTAGATGTACTTTGGAGTGTCGGAAACAACTATGAAACATAGGTACAATACCATGGAACATGTATGAGAAGGTATGGAAAGAAAGGGGAAACTTGGCATCCTTGGCGCTCTGTAAGGCGCGGAGCGCCAGCCCTAAAACTTCAGAGGTGAGTTTGGGGCGCTCTGGCAGGCGCATCGCGCCAGGCCCCCAACCCAAAAATTTCAGCAAGTTCATTTTCTCGTTTTCTCACCTTATTTCGCTTAAAATCGAATGGTTTCTTCCCCAATCACTTAGAATCATTAAAAACCCTCAATATACACTAGATTCAACTCATAATTCCATCCGGGAACATGCACCAAACCAACAAGAAACTTCAACAACACAACCACAAACTTCAACAAGAATAACCACAAGAATTCAACAACACAACCAATCCTTTCTCGGAATTAAAAAGAGTTTGGCGTGTAGGGGAAATAATCGATCCAACACTATGAACTCACATACCTATTAGGGATCACGCCCGACGATATCCACGACGATCCTTGACGAAAACTCCTTGCTTGATTTTCCTTTCTCCTCTTCTTCTCCTCTTCTTCTCCTCTTCACTCTCAATCCCTAGCTCTCACTCTTTCAAAATGGGACAAAAATGATCCAAAATAAGCCTAACACAACAATATAACCCCAAAATAATTTGCTATGGAAAAGACCAAAATGCCCTTAAAATTTTCGGACGGATTCCCTGCAAACTGCCCAACTTTCAAAGGGAATAACTCACTCATACGAACTCGGAATCGAGCAAACTCGGTGGCGTTGGAAAGATCATTCCACGAAATTCGCAACCATAACTGGAAATACTCCTAACTCATCATGAGCTAGAAGTTATGAAGGCTCAAAGTTGGCCAAAACTCACCTTTTCCCATACTTAACCAAATTTCCAGATTTTTTAAAAATTCTTTCCAAAAAGAAAAATTTCCAATTCTAGGCCTCTTCATAGTTATTTCAAATCGCCGGATGTTACACTCTATTCCTCTGGCAGGGTATATTAGGTCCTCTCAATGAGGCGTATACATCGGACTCCACATTTAGCTCATGTGGTTTTATGTTGGTTATTAGTAGCTCCCACAGTTTAGTCAGACTCTATTGCATTGACCATATTTCAGTACAATCAGTATTTAGTCTCAGCATGTTATAAATTTGGTCATTGCATAAGTTAGCTTAGTATTAAGTATTTTCAATATCTATATCATGTTCAGATTATTTCATTGCTTTATTGCTTTGTTCAGTTATATGTTATTTTAGTTTTACTCTATCTTGCATGCTCAATACCTTTCAAGTACTGACGCATACGTGTGATATATCTTCTCGTGATATAGGTTCAGGTTCTCAGCATCCAGATCACGCTTAGATCGATTCCCGATCTTCAGTTCACCATCATCAGTGGTGAGTCCTCATTCTTCGAGGACTAGTGACATGTTTATCTTTATCGCTTTTTAGTCTTTAGTTTCAGTTTTGCTAGACCTAGTTGGTGCATGTCCCAACATTTCTAGTCAGTTCGGAGCCTTATTTCAGACATAGTTAGATTCAGCTTAGTATTGAGTTAATATCTTCTTTGTATTAAACTCATCAGTTTTCATTTATCTCAGTTATAGTATAAGGGTATTCCCCTTCTTTTCTTTTTATTTATGATTTAGCTTCCGCATCAGTTTATTAGCTTTAGTATGCTCATGATCATGTCAACAGGGTTAGCTTGGGATCACTTGTGGTCCTAGGTCCCGTGTCTACTTCTCGGGGGTAGTCTCGGGGCGTGACAACTTGCATGCCTAATTCGACAAGCATTTTTTCTAATGATGAATCACTGGACATTAACACATCCCATGAATTCAGTACAAATCAAGTAATCACCAACACTGATGTCAACACAGTCTCTCCCCTACAGCTTCTGATATTCAACCTCTCATTAACACATTAATCACCTCACAACCCATGCCTGCACCTACATCATCTTGTGATAATATACCTACCCTTAGAAGAAAAACTAGGTCACTTCATACCCCTAACTACTTGAAACAATATAATTACACTCTACTTAACCTGCACTCTTCTTCAGATACCTCCAGTTCACATCACTCCCTCACCTCCTTTATGTCCAACCATGATAGTGGCTACTTCACCTCTTTGTGTTCTGATAGTCAGCAGTTGATTGAAACCATTTCACATGATTGTGAACCTTCTTCTTATGAGGAAGCAGTTTTGCATCCTGCTTGGCAAAAGGCAATGACACAAGAATTTGAAGCACTATATGCAAATAATAATTGGGAATTGGTTCTTCTTCCCCAAGGAAAGAATGCATTTGATTGTAAATGGGTGTGTAAAATCAAACACAAGGCAGATGGTAGTGTGGAAAGGTTCAAGGCCAGGCTGGTAGTTAAGGGGTACACTCAGCAGGCTGGAATAGATTATAATGAAACTTTCTCTCCTGTGGTTAAGATGACTACTGTTAGGACCCTCATCACCTTGGCTGTCAAGAGGGGGTGGAATTTGTATCAATTAGGTGTCAATAATGCATTCCTTCATGGTGATTTGAATGAGGAAGTGTATATGAAATTACCACAGGGTGTTGCTGTGGACAGTAAAAATATGGTATGCAAATTGAGAAAGTCATTGTATGGTTTAAAACAAGCTAGTAGGCAATGGTATGACAAGCTGGCCATCAACCTTTGTTCAAAAGGATACACACATTCAGACAGTGATTATTCACTGTTTCATAAGAGGAAGGGAAGCTCTTTAGTGTTTGTTGCCATTTATGTAGATGATGTGATTCTAACTGGAACTGATCAGAAGGAAATTAACTCTTTGAAATCCTTTTTGAATGATCAATTCAAAATAAAAGATCTTGGTAGACTGCACTACTTCCTGGGATTAGAAATATTGTACAGACTTGATGGTGTCCTTATTTCACAAAGAAAGTTCACTACTGATCTGCTAAAGGAGTTTGACTCTTTGAACTACAAAGTTGCTGCATCACCACTTGATTACACTGAAAAATTGAGGGCCGCTGATGGGAAACTATTATCAGATCCCACTCATTATAGGAAGTTGGTAGGGAAGCTTAATTTCCTTACAAATACTATGATGGATATAGCTTATAGTGTGCAAAACCTCAGTTAATTCATGTAGACACCCAGGGAACCATATTTAAAGGCAGCTTATCATGTTCTTAGATACCTGAGACAAGATCTTACAATAGGAATTTTCATCTCAAACAAGCCTGACCTTACCATCACTGCATATTGTGACTCAGACTGGGCTGCTTGTCTTGATTCAAGGAAGTCAGTTAGTGGTTATTTAGTGTTTATGGGTGACGGTCCTATCAGCTGGAAGTCTAAGAAACAAGCCAGTGTTTCATTATCCTCTGCAGAGGCAGAATACAGAGATGTGAGACAAATAGTAGGTGAACTGGTATGGCTTGAAAGGTTACTAAATGAATTGTCTGTACAATGCCCCTTACCAATACAGGTCTTCTGTGACAACCAAGCTGCAGTACACATTGCCAAGAATCCAGTTTTTTACGAAAGGACCAAACATCTAGAAATCGATTGCCATTTTGTTAGGGATAAACTTCAACAGGGCCAGATCACACTTTATCACATTTGCACGGAATCACAACTGGCAGATATATTTCCAAAGGCTTTGACTAGAGTTAAGCATACTGCACTATTAAACAAGTTGTCTGTAAACTCCCTTACCTCCAACTTGATGGGGGTGGGGGGGGGGGGGGTGATGAGAATATAAATTAGTTATTACTGTTAACTAGCACAAAGTTAGTTAGTACTGTACTGTTCACTATTAGTTAGAGTTAGTTAGAGGGATGTTAGTTTTTGTACAGTTTGTTAGCTAGCTCTTAGTTTGTGTATCTATATATATAGGATCACATGTAATAGTTGTTCCCTTAATTCACATTCAATGAAATATTTTCTTCATGTAGTTCTTTTAGAATCTTCTTCTTCTTCTTCTATGAACTCAAGGTTCATCAATAGATGAATTTGATTGTTTGTGATCACAGAGTGTTGATTTTCTCAGAGTTAAGAGTGATTATATATATAATGTCAGCCTAGGTATATATATAATTGATTGTCACATATAAAAAAATATGAATTAAATTCGAAATTCAACGATAACTTTAAAATCTATATCTTAGAATAAAAGCATGATCCTAATTATCAGCCATTGGGGATGAACTTTATTTCAATTTTAATTCAGTGTGTGTATTAATTGCTGCAACTTGTTAATTAGAATAGTATGTACGCAATTGTACTGTCTATGAAAGTAGAGAACGTTTTTGAATGATCCTTCGGCCAAGTAATGCATATAAAAACAATATGAACAGAAAATACAGTACTAAATGAATCGGTGGGATAACATGATCACTAGAACTTTTTATATGATGATTAGATCCTCTCTGTATAAGTTAGCTAGTTTTTTAAGTTGAGTTATACGACTCAAGGACCAAGGTCCATTTATTTATCGATCGATGGCTTCATCGGAGCAAAGTTTTGTTTTATTTATGCATAATTGAGAAAGAAATGACCATGATCAAATCAAAGAAGAAAACAAAAAACAACCATACAACCATAATAGGAAAAAAATACAACCATCAAAATTACAAGAAAAACTTCGTACATATATAGAAGTATCAATGATATCTTTTCCAATAAGAGGTACACAGTACGTACAACAATCATAAGGGGCTGTCGATAGATTCCGCCGATTGAATTCAACATCCACATGCTTCACAGGGGCACGCACAACCACAATTATCGCATAAACAGTCAACAAGTAGCTTTCTAGGATTATGTACATCATTTTTCGTTGGTAACCGTGATTCATCGCCTTCCCATGGCAGCACATAACTTGATGTAGAGTCAATATGACAGAGGCAAAAGGCAATAATCATAATAAAAATTATGGTGTTTTTCGACATGATTAAGGTTTTGAGAGTTGTGAAGACTAAGTATTAACAAATGCTTACTGCTAAATAACCAGGCCTTAACAAGTGATTTTATAATACATATAAGGCGAGCATATTCATTAATTTGTTGTCATAAAAAAATAGAAAATATAAATTAATTAATTAATTTGAAAGTTCAATTAATGCTAATTTTATAACCTATCTTAGAAGCAAGATCCTAATTTTAAGGTATTACTGATGAAATTTATTCCAAATTAAGTCAACGTGCATTATTTAAAAGAAAAAAATAGCTGGATATATATATAACATGTGAAATAAAAATTTAGTAATTAAATATGGAAGGTTCCAAAGAAGAATGATTAAAAACTCATGCTCTTAATTAAGCCACAATAGCCAATTAGGAAATCTTCTTAGAATCCAAGAGGAACTAACGTAGAATTGCTACCGAAGGTAATTAACATAAACTTGATCTTATTTATAAAACAGTGAAATAAATGAAATCGTTACTTGAAAGTAATTTTCCTTATATTTGTGCTTATGGTAATTGATCATTATACTTGCTTTCAAGATTAATTTTATTTCCTCATTAGTCATAATTTCTTTAAAATCAAAATGTTATGAAGTGTTTGGCTTAGCGCAGAAACTGATAATTCTTTACTTTCTTGATTGTCTTTATTGCTCTTTGTGGGATTCGATCTCAGCTCATTGTTGGGTAACTTATATTGCATACAACCGTGAATTTACACAAGTTCAAATTTTGACATCATTGGCGAGGAACAATTGATATTTTTATTGATCGATGATTTCATCGGAGCAAGTCAATTTTATTCAT
>JAJOOH010009714.1:0-21392 GCA_029582605.1 Solanum gracilifrons | reverse complement strand
GGCTGAGTGAGATTTTATAGCAAAATAAAAATTCCTTAGGCTACATTTTGAACTTTCTTCAAGCTTATGAGAAGATAAAAATGTCATCTTTGAACTATACGATTCTTCAAAATTAGAAGAAATTGAGTTCTTTCAAAAGATATTTCCTTTCAATATAACCATTTGATATTTCTATTCCCATCAGATTAAGTTTTTCCAAAAGAAACATCTTTGTGAAAACATGATTGATCATGAGAAGAAGAAAAGATCAGACTTTCATAATGTTAACTTCCAAATTGAACCTTCTAAAGCTGAAGTTAACGGTTACACCATATATAATCCACAAGCGGTTAGTACAAATCCTGCAGAAGAACCAATTTGTTATCGTTTTAACCGTAAATACAAGGAGATGCTACATGAATGGGTAGCTGAAAAAAGACAACGTGAAAATGGATTCGAAGCATTTGACATGCTAAATACATTTTTTTAGATTTATTGATCAGTACCAATATCGTGAATTCTCCAGTTTATTATATTATTTCTTGTTTTATCTCTTCTTTTACCTAAAAAAGAAAGAAAGAAAAAAGAATCACAACATTTGTTTTGTTTGTGTTAGACGATAATTGAACTTTATTTTCTTATTACAAACTGGACTACTAAACTACAACTATACTATCACATTCAAATTTATTTGGATTTATATTTTATATTTTTCTTCAATTATTTAATTTTTTTTTTATATATAACTAGTTTTTATCATAATTAAGGACCAGTGAAATTCTAACCAATGATATATCAAGAAAATGAGAGGTAGTAATATAATTACTATGTAATGGGTGAAATTTGTACTTTGTAAAATCATATATATAGTTAGTTCTTAACAAAAATCTTTGTTGGATTGCAGTATTACTATCGTAAGAGCTTACAATATCGTTCTATTTTGGAGGTAAGAAAATATGTATTCAAGGGTTTATCAAAGTTTGAAGTTGATCAAGAAACCACTGAAGTAAAAGAGATAAGCTCTTACATTATTTGTAATTTGTTGCACTACTATAGCTCGTTTGACTAAGTTTCTTACGCACATATATATGTGTGTGCAAGAAATATTTACTAATTCTTACCTTGCATTTCTTCAAGAAGTTATTTCTATGACGACTGTCACACCCCGAGCCTACACCCTGGGCGAGACTGGCACTCGAGAACCATTGTTGGCCCCAAGCGAACCCTTGTCCTGGCTTACTTACTCAGCCGAAGACTTAGACATAAGAAATAGAATCCAAATACAAGATAACTCAACATGTCTCAAATTGAACTCATAATGTTTTATAAATAAACATTTAACTTAGCAAAAATGGCAACTCAAATCTGAACATAAGCCAATAACAAAATGATGAAGAATGATCTAACACCTGACTAACTATCTGTGAAGCCTATAGAACAACTAAGATGGATGTCGGGATAGGACCACGACATCCAAATGAGCTAAAATGATAAAGTAATGAAAAAGGGGGGTCCTCCGGAATGCAAGGAGGCTCACCAACAACTCTGAACCTCAATTGAATCAACGATGCACTGGATGTGGATTCTTGTTACCTGTGTCTGCATCATAATAAGATGAAGGCCAACTGACATCAGTATATTGAATGTATAAGTATGCGAGTTGGAATACTAAACATAACTTAAGCTTGAAAATGATCTGAAAGAAACACACCTTGGCTTTACTCAACTCCTGAATAACTTAACTTAACTTACTAGACTCATTTCAATATAAACCAGTTTAAAAACAAGTGCAACATAAAGAAAAGCAGTTTAAAACATGATGTGAACTATGTGTATTTAGAAATAAAATAATAACTCAGTATGTATGCAAATATATCATATAAACTCTATTTATATATGAAAATACAAATATTTCTAATGCCTATAAAAATATAAATATTGTTGTGGGAGTTTCTCTAACCGACAACCATAACTTAAGAGCTATAGTGATGATACAACGTTTCTTGGCCCCACGCTGCCAGGGTTGTCCTATACCTTGCCGGGGGTATAGAACCTGAACTGCTAAGTGGATCCACTAGTCTATACTAAAAAACAATAAGGGTTCATCTAAAAAGTATGACCCTTTTCTACCCATGATGGCTACATGGTTTATGGGGGCTAGGGGTTCTCTGAACACTGTCCCATATCGGTGCTCAATACTACTCCCAAATATGATACCAGCTCTTTATGTTTAAAACATACTTCTTCTTTGATTTGAGATTAGTGCTCAAAAAATTAGCTCAAAGGCTATCTTGGAAATCAAAGTTTCTCCTATTGCTTCATTTAGAAAGCGATTACTCTTTTCTGAAAACTAGCTCAAAGTCCCTTTGGAAAACGATGTTTCCTTACTTGTTTAATGTGAAATCATTTTAAATCCTTTGGGAATACATAGTCCCCATATTCTTTGAAAGAAATGGACTTCAAACTTTACTCTTTACTCTTTACTCAACTTGAACTTTAAGTTTAAAAACAAAGTTAAAACATTTGGCAAAGACTTTTGGAAAACTCTAAAAACTTCTCTTGACTTTGATGTTAACTCCTCTTGACTTGAGTCTTAACTTGTTCTTACTTGACTCTTAACTGATCTTGAGTTTACTCTGAACTGATCCTTGACTTTACTATTTACTGATCTTGACTTGACTCTGAACTGATCCTTAAACTGACTCTTTACTGATTTTGACTTGACTATTAACTGATCCTTGAATTAAATTATGGATTCAAGGATTGAGATTTGTGATAGGAAATATCTCATTATGTTTAGGAATGATTTTATATAGCTAAACATGAGAAAAGACCAAAAAATCAATATTTGAGGGGTGGTCCGCGACGTGGAGACAAATTTAATTTTGGGTTTCGAAAATGACTTTTGAGGTAGAATGGTCCGTGACTGTTTCTCGACGCGTAATGAATTTTCCCAGTTCTAAAGACTAGCTCCGCGACGTGCCACCACTACCAGATTTCGTCCGACGAAATTTCTTCTTCGTTTTTCAAGTCTAAACCCTCTAAACTCCATTGGTTCCTTCCCCAAAAACATAGAATTGATTATATGTTCAAAGTACATCAGATTCTACTCTAAAACACAACTAAAAACGTGAATCAATCTCAAGAAACTTGAATCAACACAACCCACAAGAATTAAAACGAAATTTATCAAGAACTCAAGGATTTACTTTCAAATCTAATAACTTCACTGAAATTTAATCATGATTGGCGCGTGGGTGAACTAACCCAATGCTATGTGATATAACATACCTTGTAGGGATCACCCCCAACGAAATCCACAGGCTAAACTCGAAGCACTTGACAATTTCCTTTCTTTTCCTTCTCTTTTCTCCTCTTCTTTCCTCTTCTCTAAAACCCTAACATGAAATTCACCTTTCTAAAACTGAATGAAATCTGAATTTACCCCAATTAAACTCCTAAAAATGAATTAATTAAGTTGGGTAAGGAAAAGATCAAACTACCCTTTTCTAATTCTAATATCCCAACTTTCAAAGGGCATAACTCACTCATACGAACTCGGAATCACGTAAACTCAACGAAGTTGGAAAGGTTATTCCAAGAGATTTCCAACCATATCTGGAAGTACACCTAAATAATTCTGAGCTAGGAGTTATGGCCGTTTGAAGTTGACCAAAACTCACTTTTCCTAACTTAAGCCAATTTCCAGATTTTTCATTATTTCCAAAAATGACTATTTCTAGTTCTTAGCTTCTTCCTAGATATTTCAAATTGCGAGATGATACAATATCTACCCCTTGGGAACATTCGTCCTCGAATGAGATTACTCTTACTAGGCTAAAGATGGTAACACCAGGTTCAAACACCCAGCAAGCAAATGAAAAAAACAACATGATCTCTTGTAAATAAATACTAAGAAAGGATTAGTACCTTGATCTGGAATTTCTCTGGGTTTGAAGATATGTGGATATCTCTTCTTCATACTATTCCACCAATAGACTTCTCTCAAGACGTGGTACTTCATGGTGGAACCCGGATGAATGGAATATCTGGAGCTATGAGGTTCCTCCATGATCCTCTCTTGGGTTCCATCCATCATTGGTACATATAACCTACCTTCATGTCTTAAGACACTATCTCCCCCTTGTTCCAAAGCTAATACTTTTTCCTTATGAAAATTTGCCTTCAATTCAAGCAAGATAGAGTCTTGGTCTTGCTCGCCTTTTACTTCTGACACTAATGATGATTCTGCCCCTTTCATCCCCACTACTCCTCGTTCTGTGGAATTCATTAGTCGAACTCTTAGTCGTGCAAGTCTATGCATTTCTTTTGCTAACTCTTTCTTATCTTCCTCAAAATTGGTGGTACTACCCATAGACAACCTGCTTAAAGCATTAGCAACAACATTAGCCTTACCTGGGTGATAAAGAATAATCATGTCATAATCTTTGAGTAACTCTAACCACCTTATCTGTCTGAGATCAAGCTCTTTCTGACTAAACACATATTGAAGACTTGTGATAGGTGAAAACATTCACATAAACACCATAAAGATAATGGGGCCTTATTTTCAAAGCAAATACTACAACAACCAACTCTAAGGCATGGGATGGGTAATTCTTCTCATAAACTTTCAGCTATCTGGAGGCATAATTTATAACCTTGTCATTCTACATTAACACATAAGCCAAACCTACTCTAGACGTATCAAAATACACCACGAAACTTTGAGAACCTTTTGGAAAGGTCAACACTAGGCAGTAGTTAACCTCTTTTTCAATTCGTGAAAGATTTTCTCACAAGCTTCAGACCATTGAAACTTCACTGTCTTCTGAATTAACTTGGTCAAAGGAGACGAAATGGATGAGAACCCATGTACAAACCTTCTATAATAGCCAGCCAAACCCAAGAAACTCCTAATATCAGTTGGAGATGTGGGTCTAGTCCAACTATACAATGGCTCTATCTTTTGAGTATCTACACTAATTCCATTACCGGAAATTATGTGACCCATGAATGTCACAGACTCAAGCCAAAACTCACATTTCAATAACTTAGCGTACAACTCTCTATCCTTTAAAGTTTGGAGAACTATTATGGGATGACTAGCATGATTTTCTTCATTCTTTGAATAGATTAGTATTTCATTAATAAAGACGATAACAAACATATCTAAATAAGGTTTGAAAACTCTATTCCTAAGGTCCATGAACGCTACAGGTGCATTAGTCAAATCGAATGACATGACCAGAAACTCATAATGACCATAATGGGTTCTGAAATCTGTCTTTGGAATATCACATTCCCTTACTCTTAACTGATGGTAGCCATATTTGAGATCTATCTTAGAAAAAAATAAGTGGCACCCTGAAATTGGTCGAATAAGATCATGAATTCTCGAAAGAGGATACTTATTTTTTATAGTAACCTTTTTCAATTGATGGTAATCTATACACATCCTAAGGGAACCATTCTTCTTTCTCACAAATAAGACCAGAGCGCCCCAAGGTGCGACACTTGGTCGAACAAAACCTTTCTCTAAAAGATCTTTCAACTGCTCTTTAAGCTCTTTCAACTCTGTTGGTGCCATTCTATATCGGCGGAATAGATATAGGACGAGTATTTGCAAGAAGGTATATATCGAAGTCTATCTCTCTCTCAGGAGGGACTCCGGGAAGATCATCTGGAAACTCTTTTACTATAGGAACTGACTGAATGGGAGGTATATCAACACCAGAGTCATGAACTCGGACTAAGTGATAGATACAACCCTTAGAAACTAACTTCCTTGCCTTAAGGTACAAAATGAAATGACCTTTGGGCACTGCTGAATGACTTTTCCACTCTAAGACTGGCTCATTTGGAAACTTGAACTTGACAACTCGAGTTTTACAATCGACTGAGGTATTATAAGCATGAAGCCAGTCCATACCAAGAATGACATCAAAATCTAACATGTGTAACTCAAATAAATTCGACATGCTACTCTTGTGATTGACGAAAATTGGACAATCACGATAGACTCTCTCTACTAGAATAGACTCACCAACAGATGTAGAAACACTGAATGGTTCACTAAGTTGCTTAGGAATAAAATCAAAACTCATAGCAACATAAGGAGTTACAAAAGACAAATTCGCTCCTGGACCTAGCAAAGCATAAACAGTAAAGTCAAAGACTTTGATAATACCAGTAACAACATCTGGGGAATCCTATTGCTCTTGGCAACTGTTGATAACATACAAGCGGTTTATTCCTGCGCCAGTACCGGAAGTAGCCCCTCTACGTGTTACCCTGTCTGGTGGAGCAACTAGTAAAGATAAAGCTCTATTGCCCAAATTACCATTACATTGCCTATTCTTTAGGCACTCTTCCATGAGGTGACCCTCTTGTCCACACTTGAAGCAACTTGTATGGTCATTACGCCACTTAACTGGGTGGGTTCTACTACACCTAGCACATGCAGGAGCCCAGTTACCTCTTTGTGCCACACTACCTTGAGACTGTGCAAGTCTAGTTCTGAAGTTCTGCGAATTCAGGACATTATACTCGCCTTTGTTTCTTGGTGCAGGTGTACTAATAGATGATGGGGCAGGTCCCTTCTGTTTCTGTTGGAAGGAAGACCGGTTCACAGTACTTTTTTGCTGCATGAACTAGTTCCCTGATGTCTTAGCCCTCTTATTCTTAAACGCTTCTATATCATCCTCAACTTGTTGCACATGGATCATTAGGCTTGCTATATCCATATCCCCTATCAATATCACTGCCTTGCCTTCATTTCTTGACTGACGAGACAACCCAACAACAAATAAACTAATCCTGCTCCTCATGTCAGCAACTATCTCCGGGGCATAGCGGGAAAGTTGTGCGAACTTCAGACTGTACTCATGAAAACTCATACACTCCGGATTAAGGGTGAGAAACTATCTTATCTTTGCCTCTCGCAACTAACGGGGAAAGAAACGTCCCATGAGAGCACTCTCAAGCACAGCTCAACTCACTATTGGCACATCCTCAGCCCTATTCATTTTCTATTGGTCGAAGCAGACTCTTGTAATACCCTTCATTCAGTATGCAGCTAGTTCCACCCTCTCAGCATGTACAACATGCATAATCTCGAAAAATTTCTGAAGCTCTTCAACAAAGTTCTCAGGATCCTCTGTGACACTTGAACATGTGAAGCTTGGTGGGTTCATAGTTAAAAACTCACGGATCATTGAAGTATCAGCCTTTTCCTATCGATTATCTCTTTGTCCATCTTGATAGGTCACAACCTGACTTAACATTTGGATAGCTTCACAGAATTCAACATTGGTGACCTCTCCTTGGGGTTGCACTTCTGGTGCATTAGGTACCCCTTGCTCCTCAACATTTCTCCTAGCAAGACGACCTCTGACTACTCTTCGTGGAGGCATCATTATCTGAAAACACGTGCATGCACGAATTAGAAGGAAACTTTGTAGCGATCAACTCTAACGCATGAAATGAATGTGAAGGAAATGAGAATCTTTTCCTAAATGCTGCAGCCTCCTAATTATAGATGTGACGCGCTTCACACCGATAACTAGGACTCTACAGACACGGCTTCAGTGACTCCCTAGGACTCTTAAACTTTGGGCTACAATCCCAAGTTTGTCACACCACAAGCCTACACCCTGGGAGAGACTGGCACTCGAGAACCATTGCTGGCCTCAAGCGAACCCTTAGCCTGGCTTACTTAATCAGCAGAAGACTTAGACATAAGAAAGAGAATCTAAATACAAGATAACTCAACATATCTCGAACTGAACTGATAATGTTTTAAAAATAAACACTTAATTTAGCCAATATGGCAACTCAAATCTTAACATAAGCCAATAAGAAAAAGATGACGAATGAACTAATTTTGAATGACTATCTATGAAGCCATTAAAACAACTGAGATGGATGTCAGGACAGGCCCACAACATCCTAATGAGCTAAAATGATAAAGTAATGAAAAAGGGGGATCCTCCGCAATGCAAAGAGGCTCACCAACAACTCCGAAGCTCAACTGGATGAACGATGAGCTGGATGTTGATCCTGGTTACCTGCGTCTACATACTAATAAGATGCAGGCCAACTAGTATCAATATGTGAGTTGGAATGCTAAACATAACTTAAGCTTGAAAAGGATCAGAAAGAAACCCGTACTTTGGCCTTACTCAACTCCTAAGCAACTTAACTCAACTTACTGAACACATTTCAATATAAAACAGTTTAAAAAAAAGTGCAACATAAAGAAAATTTGTTTAAAACATGATGTCAACTCTGTGTATTTAAAAATACAATAATAACTTTGTATGTATGCAAAGATACAATATGAACTCTGTTTTTATATGAAAGTACAAATATTTCTGATGTATATAAAAATATAAAATATTGTTGTGGGAGTTTCTCTAACCGACAACCATAAGTTAAGAGCTATAGTGATGATACAACATTTCTTGGCCCCCGCTGCCAGGGCCATCCAAACCTTGCTGGGGGTATAGAACCTTAACTACTACGTGGATCTACTATTCTATGCTAAAAAGCACTAAGGGTTCATCTAAAAATTATGACCCTTTTCTACCCATGATAGATACATGGTTTATGGGGGCTAGGGGTTCTCTGACCGCTCTCTCATATCGGTGCTCATTACTACTCCCAACATATGATACCAGATCTGTATGTTTAAAACATACTTCTTCTGTGATTTGAGATGAGTGCTCAAAAACATAGCTCAAAGGCTATCTTGGAAATCAAAGTTTCCCCTCTTGATTCATTTAGAAAACGATTACTCTTTTCTGAAAACTAGCCCGAAAGCCCTTTGGAAATCGAGGTTTCCTTTCTTCTTTAAATGTGAAAATATTTTAAACCCTTTGGGAATACATAGTCTCCATATACTTTTGAAGAAATGGACTTCAAACTTTACTCTTTACTCTTTACTCTTTACTCAACTTGACTTTAAGTTTTAAAACAAAGTTAAAACATTTGGTAAACTCTAAGAACTTTTCCTGACTTTGATCTTGACTCCTCTTGACTTGACTCTTAACTGGTCCTAACTTGACTCTTAACTGATCTTGACTTGACTCTTAACTGATCCTTGAATTGACTCTTTATTGAACTTGAATTGATTCTTAACTGATCTTGACTTGACTCTTAACTGATCCTTGAATTGAATTATGAATTCAAGGATTGAGATTTGTGAAAGGAAAGATGTCATGATGTTTAAGAATGATTTTAGATAGCTAAACATGAGAATAGACCGAAAAATCAATATTTGAGGAGGGGGTCCGCGACGCGGAGACATATATAATTTTGGGCTTCGGAAATGACTTTTCAGGCAAAATGGTCCGTGACAGTTCCACGATGCGGAACGAATTTTCCCTGTTCTGGGGACTAGCTCCGCGACATGGCATCACTACCAGATTTCGTTCGACGAAATTTCTTCTTCATTTTTCAGCTCTAAACCCTCTAAACTCCATAGGTTCTTTCCTAAACAGTTAGAATCAATTATATGTTCAAAGTACATCAGAATCTACTCGAAAAACACGACTAAAAATGTGAATCAATCTCAAGAAACACCAATCAACACAACCCACAAGAATTCAAACGAAATTTATCAAGAACTCAAGGATTTACTTTCAAATCTAAAAACTTCGCTGAAATTTAATTATGATTGGTGCGTGGGTCAACTAACCCAATGCTATGTGATCTCATATACCTTGTAGGGATCACCCCCGACGAAATCCACAAGCTAAATTCGACGAACTTGACGATTTCCTTGCTTCTCCGGCTCTTTTCTCCTCTTCTTTCCTCTTCTCTAAAACCCTAACGTGAAATTCACCTTTCTAAAACTGACTGAAATCTGACTTTACCCAAATTAATCTCCTAAAAACGAATTAATTAAGTTGGGTAAATAAAAGACCAAACTACCCTTCAAAAATCGGGATTTGGACTTTCCTAATTCAACAGCCCAACTTCAAAAGGGAATCACTCACTCATACGAACTGGGAATCGCTCAAAATCAGCGGCGTTGGAAAGATTATTCAAAGTGCTTTCCAACCATATCTGGAAGTACACCTAACTCATTTTGAGGTAGGAGTTATAGCCGTTTGAAGTTGACCAAAAACTCACTTTTTCTAACTTAAACAAATTTCCAAACTTTTCATTATTTCCAAAAATGACTATTTCCAATTCTTGGCTTCTTCCTAGCTATTTCAAATTGTGAGATGTTACAACGACCTCCAAACTATATGACAATTACTTTTATTGTCATGTTAAGCCACAAAGACATTTACATTATTCTTATTAATCCAAAGGTTGGGGTTATTAAAAAGCACTCCATGAAAAGGAAAGTTGAACGTTCCATCTTGAAAAGGAACTTTGCAACAAAGAAACATAAAGCAACAATTATGGCAAGAGGGAGGTCAAAATGTTTCTCGGTAAATAAATGAACAACCTCATGAATAGGGATGTCAAACACAAAAATAAGGTAAGTTAATGTTACGCTAGTTGTTGGACAACAATTTTTTTTAACAAAAAAAAAAACCGGTACAGAAAATATAGGAATTAGAGATTGATAAATCTTGTTCTTCAAGTGAGTGACACTCTCATCTTCGCATGATCTAGAGTTGCCATATATTTTCTTTTTTTCTTTTTCTTGCAACTCTTGTATCATGCTACTTATTTCGCCTTCCTGGATTGTTATTGCTTTTTGTTGGTAAAAAAAACTCAAGATATCTTCTATATCCACCTTTACCTCTTCACTTGACTCAGTTTCAAACCATTCATCTCCGAAAATGAATTGGAACGTCTCATACACCAAGATTCTTGTTCTCTCTTTTCAACCATTGGATAATGAGGTGTTTTCACCCTCACAATTTCTCTCATCTCAGCCCTAAGACTAGGAATTCCAAATTCAAGGTTGACCATGCCATAGCACCGAGTTAGGTACCTTTTTCAAAACCTTTCCATTTCTTTAAGGAGAAGGAATAGTGTTTTTTTGCCCCAACTGAGCTTTACATCCACGTCCCTAAGCTTCAATTGACTTATTAAATTTGGTTCATCGAAAGACCATGGGTCGGTGAAGGTCATACCACTCCCAAAGATGTAGTGATCAAAAAAAGCCATTGAAAAAAAACAAAAGAAAATAAAGTCAACTATTCACAATCTAGATAGAAACAAGTGAACTAAAAATCCTAAATCAATTCAATACAACTAATTGTTCCCCGTTAGCGACGCCATTTTTTATAGCGCTCAAATCATCCTCCAAACGAATCAAAAGAGTAAGCAATTATCGTCAATAGAAATATCCAACTAAGAGTCGCGGTCGAATCCCACAAGGAATAATATAATGGTAATTAAGAATATAAAGGCTAACTAGATACTAGTTTGAATTTAGATATACAAGGTACAAAACTATCAAATAGAAAGTAATTTTTATTACTACACTTCTAATTGCGGTAAAGACGATATCAAGCAAGGGACGTATGAGAATTGGAAAATTTTGGGAACCAATGAACACTCAACGATCCATTGCAATTCCATATAAGATCATTCACTAATAAGTGGGCTAGGTCATCTTCAATTACGCTAATTATCTTTTGATCTCAAAACATTTTATTGTGATATTTCCTTTTGGTCTCAATCACACAAATACAAAATAAACCACTACCATAACTGAGATCTCTCTTTGAAGGAATCCTTGCACCCAAATATGCTACTAAACTTTTATCTTTTGATCTCGAAATCAAGATTCAAAGTCAAAATGCGATCATTAATCTAATTCTTCACTACAATCAATCTTTTTCGAGCATCAACCACAGATCGGAAGCTAAGATTGAGCGTTCACTCTCAACCTATAAATTCAACTATGAAAACTGGATGGAACCTATTTCATTAAATCCAACATGGAAACAAGGAACTACAAAAGCAATAAATCAATTAATCAAACACCCAAATAGTTTTGTCTATTTCTAGAAGAAAAGCCCTAATTTCATACAAATATTACACCCACATTTCTAGTAATAAGATTGTAAGGTAAAAGATATTACTAAAATAGTACACAAACTTTGAATTCACAAATGAAATGCGAGGCAACTTGCCTTCAATGTCTTAACCCCAAATCCAGAACACTAAGAGATCTACTTTTTGAATGTCTTTTTCTCTCTACAATTCTATCTCTCTAACTATTATTGGATCATCCATTATGCTCAAATATAACCTTAGTTTCTGAATATTGGTTGCAAAGCTTGAGAATTTCTCATTGTCCCTGTCTGAAAAAGGTAGGCTTCACAAAAGTAATAGGAGGTTTGCAAAAGCGAACTTTAGTTTTCTTAAGCGACCTCCGCCCTTTTGACCAAATTCGCAAAAGCTCACCCCATGTCCTCGCTTAAGCGGATGGTCAACTTTGTTGATTGGATTTTTAAAGCGATCAGTGATCCACAAGTGCGATACTTGGGACTTATTTTTCTGCCAGGTTTCTCTCTTTTTCAACTTCGATTCCACTTTTTATCAGAATTTTTTTTCCGAATATCAAAATACCAAAAATAACACATTTCAAAGCATAATTAACCTCTTTGTCTACTTTGAGTGCCACAAAATCATAAGAAAAGAACTCTAAATGAGTGCAAATCCACCACTCATCAATTATCCTATTTGTCCTTGCATCTTTTATAAGAATGTGGGGATCTAAATTTATTTTAACAGTTGTGTATATTGATGACTTGAACATCATAGGCACTCTAAAAGACTTTTCAAAAGTTGTTGATTTCTTAAAAACAAAATTTGAAATGAAAACTCTTGATACGAAAATATTTTGCCATGACCTAAAGTTTGAGAATTTGACAAATGGAATATTTTTTGATCAATCAACATACACAAAAAAATTTTTGAAGTACTTTTACATGGATAAATAACACTCATTGAGTACCCCAACGATTGTGAAATTGTTTGACATAAATAAAGATCCATTTCGACCTGAAAAGAAAGATGATGAGTTTTTTGATGATGAAACTTCATATCTTGGTACAAACAAGGCACTGATGTGCCTTGCTAATAATACTCTATCAGATATTTATTTTGTAGTGAATTTATTGGCAAAATTCAGCTCCTCCCCAACAAGAAGAAATTGGAATGACGTTATGTACTTATTTAGATATTTTTAGAGTATCATGGACATGCATTTATTTTATTCCAACGAACGCATATTAGAAATGATTGGTTAAACAAATGTATGGTATTCATCTGATATGCATAAAGCTTGGTCATAAATAAGTTATTTGTCGATATGTGGAGGGACAACAATATATTGGTATTCAATTAAATAAATGCTAGTAGTCATTACTTCAAATCATGTAAAAATAATAGTCATCCATGAAGCAAGTCCGAAGCGTGTTTGTTTGAGATCAATGAATGTAATGATCCTGTCATTTTTATAATTTTCTGGAAAAAAATTTACCATTTTACCAATCCTGATAGTTGTCTTGAGTCATATTTGATCAATTTTTGAAGTCAGATAGGTAATTAATTATAGAGTTGAGATTTTTGTCAGTTTTTGAGATTTGGAAGCTTTTAAGTTGAAATGGTTGACTTTAATAAACATTTGAAGTTTTGAGTCTTGAAATAGAATTATGTCAGCTCCATCACCTCCAAAACGTGACTTTCGAGTTATAGGACTAATGGCTCAGGTCCTCAGGTATTCAGATGAGTTTTGGAAGTTTTTTTGTGTTTCGAAAGTTAAAAGTATTAGATAGTTGATCAAAGTGAACATTTTATAATCGCAAGCTAATTCTGACAATTTTGTTAGCGTCGTAACATAGCTTATGGTCTAGATGTATTTTTCATTTGGGTCTGAAGACTTTTGATTTCATTTTGAACTATTAGATGAGATGTCGGAAAAGTTAAGGCTAAAGTTTAAATTTAGTCAATGCTCGAGGTTATTTTCAAGTTTTGATGATTCCACTAGTTCTAAACTATGATATTTTGTCTAGTTGAAGGGTTGGACCAATTCCAAACACTTTTGGATGTGTTTCATGTCCTCATTTAGAAATTTGGAGATTCTCAAGTTAAAGTTGATTTTAGTCAATATCGGGTTAAGGTGGTCTTGTTTGGGTGTTTTGATGATTCCATTATCCTTTCCAAGCTAGTAGCATATTTGGTTTGTGATTGGGAAGTTCAGAATGAGGTTTAGGTGAATTTTTAAGCTTTTTAGGTGCTTTGGAATTGTTTCAGCAATTTGTATCAACTAAAAGTTCATTATTAGTTTTAAAGATTGAAAAATTATTCCAAAACATTTGAATGTTTAAGTATGAATCATAGGACTGATAAGAAAAGTTTGGAGCATTTTTTGCTAAGCCAAAATTGAACTTTTATCGCGATATATGAAATAATTTCTTACCGATATGAATTGACATTTGACTGGAAAACAAGAACGGAATTGAGTTTCAATTGAACGAGCAGCTCCATATCATTATTTAAGACATTTAGAAAAAGGAAATATTTCATTTCTCTATCGTATAAGGAAGTTATGGGTCGTTTAGTGAAAAATTAAGTTGGTGGTTTATTATGTAAATATTGTTGTTTAGGTATTTAAAATTTCATATTGTGTTCATTTGGTATTTTGAGCATATTGGGAGTTTTAGAGCTCGGAATAAAGTGATTCTTGCGACATTCTTCTCAATTTAATACGGGGGTTAGTATTTGATCCGCATTTTGAACATCTATCATGATTTGTTCATCATGTTTTCTTTCCTTATCCATATATTATTGGGAGAAAAATAGGATTTTATCAATTTAGACTCGGTTTTTGATGGGAAAATGTATATTTACGATGCTTATGTTATGGGTAATTTGATTTTGGCGTAAACTTGTTGATTCATCAATTATTCTAATCATATTAACCGCGCTTGAGAATTGGAATTTTCCCATAAAGTTAAACTTTGATAAATTGAGAATATAAAGGTTGATTTTAACTCTATTTTTTTTTATAAACTTTCATATTTTAATTTCCCTAATCATGGGTAAGATATTTCTAAAGAAATATTTCATATTTGAGCAAGGCTCTCTATCACGACCCGAGTCTACACCCTGGACGTGGCTGGCACTCGAGAACCATTGCCAGTCCCCAAGAGAATCCTCATCCTGGATGACTACAAGTAGAAGACCGGACTAACTCAAGCATACAAAGCTTAAAAACTGAATAAAATACATGAAACTCAAATACAAAGCTTTAACTCAAATAATTTACTCTGAATATAAATAATCAACTAGCCAAAAATAGGCTACTCGAGTCTTTAAAACATTAAGAATATAAATGAACAGACTTCTGAAACTCTTTTGTCTATCTATGAAGCGTCTAAGTGACAAATATGGAAGTCAGGATAAGACCCACGACATCCTATAACAACTGATATAACTGAAAGTACAATTGGAACCATCCGGAAGCAAAGAGGCTCACCATTGCTAACTAGAACTGCATATGTTATCAACGAAGTGTCTGTTGATGATCCTGAGTACCTTTATCTGCATCATGAGAGAATGCAAGCCAAATGGATCAGTACATGGAATGTAAGGGGAATTCTAAAGCATAAACATAAGTTTGAACTTATGGAAAAGACACATACTTACCTCTTCTCAACTCACTCAACTCAACTCAACCCAACTCAAAGAAACAGAGTTCAACTGAACTCAGACAAAATAGGGCTCAACTCAATGATATGATATTCAACTCAGTGAAATAATTCTTAACTCAATAATAAGATATTCAACTCAGTGAAATAAGGCTCAACTAATTAATTGGATATTCAAATAAGTGAAATAAGGCTGAACTCAATAATAGGATATTCAACCCAGTGAAATAGGGCTCAACTCAATAATAAGATATTCAACTCAGTCAAATAAGGCTCAACTCAATAATAAGATATTCAACTAACTAAAATAAGGCTCAACTCAATAATGAGAAACTCGACTCTGGGTACTCAAACTCTGGATGCTCAAATCTGGATACACAACTCAATATAAAACAACAATAAGAGATGCAGTATATGGAAAGCTTTTAAAATGGTAGAAAGCAACTTAATGTATTTAAGAATACAATATACTCATTTTGTATGCAAGGATACAAAATAAAATATTTTGTATATGAAAATACAAAATAAACTCTGTGTTTATAAGAATACAAAATAATCTTTGTAGGAGTTTCTTCTACCGACAACCATCACTATGAGCAATGAGATGATACAACATTTTGCGTCACGCTGCCAGGGCCATCCTATTCCTTGTCAGGGTATAGAACCTAACTACTAAGTGGATTCACTAGTCTATGCTAAAAATTACTAAGGAATCATCTAAAACGTATGACCCTTTTCTACCCACGTTGACTACATGGTTTATGGGGGCTTTGAGTTGTCTGAACTCTCCCCCATATCAGTGCTCGATACTACTCCAAAAAATGTAACCAACTCATATGTTTAAAAACATAACTCTTTATGTGAATTGAGATGATTGCTCAAAAACTAGCCTAAAGGCTCTCTTGGAAATCAGTGTTTCCTCTATTGATTAAATGTGAAAACATTTACTCTTTACTGAAAACTAGTTCAAAAATTCTTTTCGAAATTGATGTTTTCTATCTTGATTAAATGTGAAAAAATTTAATCTTTGGGAGTACATAGTCCCATATACTCTTTTGAAGAAATGAACTTCACTCTTTACTCAACTCAATGCTCAAGTCTTTAAAACAAGTTTTAAAACAATTTGTAAAAAAAAAAAAACTTCTTAAAATATGGTTCATGCCGAATTATGGACGTGAACGACTCAATTCAAGGTTTTTTATTACCTTAGATAGAACTCAATACTCAGAACTCAAGAACTTCCATGATACTACTCATTTCAAGAATACTCGACTCAGAGGGTTCATGCGGAATTATGAGCAAAAACTACTCAACTTAAGGACTCAAATATACTTCTCATTTCAAGACTGCTCGACTTATAGGGTTCATGCGGAGTTCTGGGCATGAATTACTCAACTCAAGGACTTCATGGGTAACATGTAATAGTCCCATGATTAGGAATATAATCTCAAAAGGATTATGAACTCAATACTCAAGACTTAGAACATGAATATACTACTCCTCTCTAAGATACCAAAATATGGAGTTCATGCGGAATTTATGGGCATGAACGACTCGACTCGAGGGTCTCCATAACAATATGGAACTTATGTATACGACTCTTCTCATTCTAATACTTACTTCCTCAAATCTTAGCTCAAATTGATAGTTGATCTCAAAGAACTCACAATTGAACTCAAAGACTTTCTTGAACTCTACTCTTAACTGTCTCTTGAATGTGAATGATAAATTCAAGAGTTATGGTTCATGGTATGAAGGATCTCATAATGAAAAAGTAGACTCATGAATACATTCTCCTCATTGTCGTAGTCACTTGGTTGAGTCTTGAAACAAGTTATTAGAAATTGTAGGAGACTCTTCAAAAAGACTCGAAGGGACTTTTTCAAAAATGTTTGAAAGAACTCTCAAAACTTGACTCTCAACTCTACATTGAATATTATTTATTAATTCAAGGTTGTGATTTGTGATACAAAATATCTTGTGATGTTTAGGTGTGTTTTTAGATAGTTAAACATGAGAAACGATCAAAAAATTACTATCAGGAAGCAAGTCTGCGATACGAAGATGCTATTGACACTCTATTTTGAACCTCCACAATATAGATTAATCAACGAGCTTCTTAAATTCCAAAGGATTTAAAATAATTAGTTTTTATAAAGTTCAAAATATTTTTCAAGTTACTTTTAATCAATTTTATCATTTTTATAATTTTTAAGTAATACATATGTTTTATATAATTTTGTATATAATTAGTATATTTTATAAACATTTCAAAAATCATCTCAAAAAGATTTTAATTTTAGTAAGTATTTTATTAAATTAGTTTAGTTTAAATTTTGGTTATAATTTTGAATCATTAGTTTACAATTAAGTTAATTATTTTATTTCATTAAGATTAAGAAGCTCGTTAATAAATTAATATTAATTTGTATTATTTAGGGTTTAGCCGAATTTGTTAATTTAACTTAATTTGGCTATTTCTTAAAGTCAAAGATCTAACCCATCTTTGACCTCACTTTAAACCCATTTGGAGACCAATTTTGGGCTTTGTAGTGCCATTTCCAACAGCCCAATTCTCAAACTAAACAAATCCATTCTTTTCCAATTTTCATCATTGCCAATTAACCCAGGCCCGAACAGTTCCGATCAGCAGCCCATAAAATACCCGTACAACAATACAACATACGTATAGCAAGACCAAATACTAGAACGACCCCTGTAGTCACGTCTTCTTCTCCAATGAAGTGCGAACCCCAGAAACAAGCAGCGAACAAGACGCCCAAAACCAGTCCAGCAGCGCGAAACCCAACATCCCAAAATGGAACCCGGGTCACTAATCTCACACCTCAAGCGTCCTTGCTCCAAAGATCGGACGAGTCTCCTTTCAATTCCATTGGGAATTAGTACAATGGACAACTTTCAACCATATCTCCTCAAGAGGTTTCTTGAATTTGAAATTGAAATTTCATCCAAAAACCTTAACCCGTTTTCTCCCCAAAAAATCAACCTAGTGTCCCTCCATGTAAACTCTCTTCTTTTTAGTGTAAAGGGTTGGACGGAAAAGGTTGGAGAAAATATTGAAACTTAACTAGCATTAGAGAGGAAGAAACACACTTAAACCATACAGTTCTTGAAAGAATAGAGGAACCAGACATTCTGATTTTGTTCAGTCTTTGCTCTAGTTTGTTTTGTTTATTCGTCCAAGTTCTCGAAATCGTACCTTAGTGGTGGAGAAGTCATTTCAAGTTCATTGTCCTACGTCGCTGCTCCGAAAATGGAATGTTTAGTCGTTTCATTCTTGAATCGTATTTTGTGCTTTGGTTTTAAGTCCAATATCTAGCTTCTGATTTGGCTCAATGCTTTGTTTCTGGTTTTTAGTGTGGTCGTATTAGTTTTCAATAGACATACACTCCTTGATCTTTTGTTTGTTTGGATTCAAAATGACTTGAATATGTATGTGGATGTTGAGAGGTTGGTCACTGTCTGCTGCTCTTCTTATTTATTTGGCTTTCATAGAATTATTGTGTTTAAGTCCAAAGTGTTGTATTAGTCTTAGTTTATTCTCATGAACCTGCATTAATGCTTAATGTTTGAAGTCATATTCTCCTTTCTTTCACCACAAGTTGAATGAATGAACCAACACATCAAGATTTTGAGCTCGTGTCTTGTAGTTGTTACAGTTCGTTTTGAATCTCTTTACTTGGATGTTTGTTAGGTCTACTTCAAAGTGTAGGTTTTTGTCACGACCCAATTTCTCAGGTCCTGATGGCGCCTACAATATGACCCACCAGTAGGCAAGCCGACCCATATCCCGGAAATCGAAGTAATGGGATGTTAGGGTGGAAAACCAACCAATCAACCTAAAATAGTAATAAATATAACAACAACATGCAATGAACGGGTGGAAGCGACTAGACATATACACAAAATGAATTTCCTCCCAAAACCTGGAAGTCACAAGTATAGAGCTGCTAACAAAAGTACAAGTCCTAAAAGTGGACCACAGAAACAAGATGTCTAAAAAGGCAAAAGACAAGAAAACGTAAGTACAGAAGTAGACGGGCAAATCCAGGATGTTGTGTGCTCACCCTTGCCTCCGATCACGACTGCAGCTGGCTCGAATCAACGTCGGTAGCTAGTACTCGGACCTACATCACGAAAATAGATGCAGAGTGTAGCATGAGGACCAAAACAACAGGTACCCAGTAGGCATAAGGCCGACTGAGCAAGATAACCAAAAGTGAACTGAAATGCAAATAAAGGCTCACAATCAAGGGCAAAAGAGTAGTAAATGTGGGTATGTACACGAGCATACAGGCTACAAAGACAAGGATTCGAACTAACTCCGCCGGGCTCCCATAAACCCGACGGGTATGCTCGGCACAATAAAAGAAACCACCTGCACTGACCCCCATAAGCCCGGTAGATGCACCGGCAGTTGAAGTAAAGTAATGGAGCTAGAAGGTCTACCCCAATATTACCAATATCCGGACTTTAACTGAACCATTCCCAATTATATTCCAAGATCTCATAACGTCCCGGACTTTAATCGGAACATCTCCAACCTCCAAAACCTTAGCCTACAGATGAGAGTAATCAGGACTAAACTGAAGCTTCAGTAAGGAATTAGGAATGCACCACGTGCAAGCTGGACCACGGACTTAAACTGGGTACTATAGCTAATGAGTCAACCTATATGGGCTGGACCACGGACTTGAATCGGGTGATGTAGCCATAGGTTGGGCACGAGTAGGCTGGACCACGGATTCTAACCGGGTACTGTAGCCAAAATCAGATCACAAGTAAGCTGGACCACAGACTCTAATCGGGTACTGTAGCCAAAATCAGATCACATGTAAGCTAGACCACGGACTCTAACCGGGTACGGTAACCAAAATCAGATCACAGGTAAGCTGGACCACGGACTCTAACCGGGTACTGTAGCCAATAGAAAAGCAGGGAATTATGGATACAAGGTCATAATCTGAGTTACCGCCTAGCTAAGGCTCAGACTATCGGATTCAAGTCTGCTATATCAGTCTACAATGAGCTGACCGCTCGAAACGACGTCGGAAAAAGTTCTACTGCCCAATGAAATACCGTGAGTTTACGGTATTTCTAATACATTTCACTTACAATTTGTGTGTGTCTAGGGTCTTTTTGTATTGGTTTTTATGTATTTTTATCATGTTTTGCAGGAAAGGTGTTCAGGCGTGGAAGCTTAGAGACAGCTGAAGGAATTGCAGAAAAAGGGCATCCACGGAGGTGATCTACGGACTGTAGGTCCATTCACAGTCCGTAGGTTATGACCGTAGATCAGCAGGCATGGTATTGAAGACAAATCAGGGAAATCTGACCAAGTGTGGAACCACGGTGCCTATTGATGGTCCGTAGACTGTTTTACGGACTGTACTCTTGATCCGTAGAGTGATACTGTGAGGGTTCCAGTGCCTGGATTTTTGAAGATTCTAAGTATGGAGCTACGGAGAGGATTGACGGACCGTAGGTAGATCTACGATCCGTACTGCTGGTCCGTCGTTTACTTCAGAGAAGCAGATTTTTGGATGCTTAAATATTTTCTAAGTCCCGAGTGACGGAAGTGACTTACGTACCGTAGATCCATCAACGGTCGGTAAGTCGGTCTCGTGAATTGAAGACGTGTACCTGAACAAAACTTTCCTTAATTTGTTTCCTTTTTTATTTAGGACTTGTTTTCTATAAATAGGACATGTAAACCTCGTTTTTGGGGGTTAGACACTATTATTCTATTCTTGCTTTGGA
>JAJOOH010009713.1:0-12049 GCA_029582605.1 Solanum gracilifrons | reverse complement strand
ACAATAATATTAAATATTTGTTCTTTAGTTTTACATTGGTTTAGACAATTAAAATACATAATCTAATTTTAATTTCCTTTAATATTTAGTCATGTAACTAATACTTATTAAACTTAATTTTAGCATGATTTAGTACTTTTAAATTATTAAGTATCATTTTCATTATGACTTGTTAATTTGCAATATTTGTTTTACGCGATTTCATTTTTATTATTTTTGTTGGATATTTTAGTGTCGTTAATCATATCTTATTGTGTTATATTTTTAAGAAACATCTTAGATAGTTGTATTTTGGTAGGATTAAAGAAATATTTGAAGTACTAGTAAATTATATGTTTGTATGAATACTTACCGGAAAAACCCAAAACAACCCGAAAAAATCCAAGGTTGAAAAACCCGAGTTTATTGGTTTGGTTTGGTTTATAAATTTAAAAATCCGACACAAATGATTTGGTTGGATATTTGAAAACCTAAACCAACCCGGCCATGTACACCCCTAATAGAATGTATCATAATGTATTAAACCATAAGGTAGAAGATTTCAAATTTTTTGTTTCATTTGGAGGATCATTAGCTCTTTCTTTGGTTGCATTTCTACTCCATCGATCTAATAAATAATATGTCGGAAGTAAGTGAATCTGCTTCTTTATAAATACCATTAGTACATGTCTACATAGAATTCCCATGAACTCAAATTTGTGGCATGAACAAACAACTCGTTTCAATGCAAGATCCAAACTAACGATGTATGTCGGCTTTTGTCTTTGAAGTTGATGCACTTTATAAATGTTTCTTCCGTCCTTAACCTCAATCTTTTCAGAGATAAATTTTTGAGATTGAATTAGTTCTTCTTGAAAAATCTGAAATATCTTTCTTATATATTCCTTCGCCTCTTCATCCTCCATAGGATACAAAGATAGGCCTTGAATATTTTGTCTTGTAATCCTTCTCCCTTACTTTATCATATCTAGCGTCAATAGCCTTATCATATTGCATCACAAATATACTCATTGGAGTACTAGAATTCAAATAATCTTTAAAAAATTTGTTCATACTCTCACTTCTTTGACTTGTTGACATGCCTGCACAAAAAGTAGTACGCACATATGCTGGTATCCATTTTTCACGAATTGCATATATATATTCTCTGCAACCAACTATTTTCTCCTAAATTATACATCACCATTATTTCTATCCACATTGTTTCAAATTCCTCAGGAGTGGTTGTACCATGAATACACCAACTAAACTTGCTACTAAAATCAGCATACTGATGATAAACATGAATTCAATATTCTGGAATCTTCTTTGTTATGTGCCACATACAAAAATGGTGTTTAGTGTTAGGAAATACTGTTGCAACTGCTTTTGTTATGGCAGAATCTTGATCTGTTATGATTGTATGAGGCGCAACTCCGAACATTACCTCTTGCCAAGTACGAAGTAACCACTCAAAAGTGTCTTGAGTTTCATCCCAAAGTAGAGCACAACCAAACAAAATAGACTGATAATGATTGTTAACTCCAGTAAATGGAACAAAAGGCATCTTATATTTATTTGTCAGATATGTAGGATCAAAAACAACTACTTTCCCAAAATTCTTATAAGCAATCCTAGATCTAGCATCAACCCAAAAACAATTAGCTAAATGACCATCTACATCCATTTGAATTGCATAAAAGAAACCTGGATTTTCAGATTGACGCCTTTGGAAATATTGTAGCATTAATTGTGCATCTCCTTTTTCAAGATCTTTTTGTCTTCTAGTTTGCAAATAATTCTGGATATCTTGACTTGTTAAATTCAGTCGTTCTACACCCCCAGCTTGATTCATCCACTGGCGCTATTTCACTTGGACGAACTCCAGAGTTATCAAGTAAATCAATAAGATTCTTTTGGGCATCAGTTTTTTTTCTTTTTGATCGCAAGAATTTTTTACTATTTGGAGATGCAAGTTCATGATTGTGCTTAGCAACAAGCCTACAAACAACCCAATTACCTTCTTCTTTCTTTGACATATATAACAACACTTTGCATCCTTCTCTGGTTTCATCTCGTGGTTTATTACTTTCTAAATTTTTCTTTGAATGAAATCCTTGCTTTGAACAGACAAACTCTTGACCAATTATTGATTTATCTTTCTTGACTTAGTCATACGACCTCGACGTACACTAAAATCACTACGATGAGCATAATCGAGATAAAATTTAAATGAATCATCAAGTGACTGAAACTCATTACCGATATAGGGGTCTCTCGAATTTCCAACTCCTATTTCGGAAACAATCTGTCTTGTTTCTTTCCTATCACTTTCTTCTAATGAAACTTCAACTTCTGTATGTTGCTTATCTAAATTTGAGTTTTCCATTAATGCTACAAAATACATTTATGAATGTTAGATAGCTTAAAATTATGAATATGTCTATTTATTTATTCAACACTTCCTTTGTAAAATATATTAAGTAGTGAAAGTTCAACTAATAAAATTTCTTCCCAATAACTTAGAGTAGAATAGAAGAATTAGAGACGGTACGACAATATTTTAAATGCAATATTCACCTCTCTCGACGCTATATTCACCTATTTTTAGTACATTGAATTATTTTGCTAATGAAGATTTGTCCAAAAGGAGTTTTTTTATGTTTATAAACAAGAAAATATATGAAATTTGTTCTTGCGACATACCGTTGAGTAGAAGAAGCTTGTCAAATTTCAGAATGTTTGAAGTTCTAAAAATTATTTCTTACCAGGTTCAGAAAGTATGATGTTTGAAGAATTACATGAGCGATGATCTTAAGGGAAAACCTACGATAAACCTAATTATTGTATTAATTTTGGAAAGAAAATAATTTAATTACGGAACTAAATTTGGTTAGAATCCAAATAGGACTCAACTATTGATATTCTTCTTCTTCTCTTTTTAGTAAATGGTTGATATTATTTTCTTTTCTTTTTTATAATTATAATATTTTATTAAAGTAAGTTACCTGATGGTGTAGAATTTTACTACACTGGCAGTGCACAAAACTTAAACTCTATATTTAATTTGTAATTTGTATCTTGACAATTTGTTAGACGAGATGAGGTTGGAAGAGAAGAAGAAGAAGGAAAACTCGGAATATGATGGACCACCCCTTTCTTCACAACCATACCCTTAGTTTGTTATATGTCCGTCAAGAAAAACACAAACTTTTTTCAACATATCAGAAGACCGATCTTATAAAAGAAGTATACATGAGCTTTGTAACGCAATAATACGTGCTTCTGCTCAAGAGTGGCTCGTGTTAGAAGACTTTGATTGTACTGATTGTTACCTTTGGAATCCTACTTCAAATGACAAAATTCAGCTCCCACCACTTCCTTATAATTACAATCTTGAGTGTCTCTTGTCTGCACCACCCAATTTCCTTATAATGACAATCTTGAGTGTCTCTTGTTTGCACCACCCAATGATCCTCAGTGTCGTGTTCTCTTCCTAATTCATGAAACTAGTCCTCCTGATGACGATGACGAGGATGAGAATTCTAATGATGACGTACACAATGACAATCCCGATGATGACATAGATACCAATGACAATGAGAATCCCGATGATTACACAGATACCAATGATGACGACAAGGACAATGAGAATCCCGAAGATGATGATGCCAATGACAATTCAGATGATGATGATGATGACACGGATCCCAGTGATGATGACGCAAACAATGACAATCCCAATGATGATGATCCACCATAGAGGGCGGGGGAAATAAGAATTTTTGTATTTTTCTCAAATGGTAGGAAATTTTAGAAAATATAGTGAAAAAAGATTATTTAATTAGATAATTTTTCATTTTTATAATATAAGTTAGCTAATTGTATATTTTTTAAAATTTTCCTTTAATTAATATCGGTTGAAAACAGCTATGATAGCTTGGATCCTCAACAGACAAAATTTTAAGTCCCCAAAACTAATTAAACGCTGAATAAGATCTAATTATGCAAAATCGTATTTAAATAAATATTACCCGTACAAATATACATTATGGATAAAGGACTAATTCGAGCATTTAGTAACTACTAGCATTGATATTTACAGAGGCAGAGCCAGCCTTCCGTTTTGGGTTCATCCGAACCCTCTTCGGCGGAAAATATTACTATTTATATATGATTAAAATTATTTGTTATGTATATTTAGTAGATGTTGAACCCTTTCGATTAATTCGTGTGTTTAGTTCTTTAGATTTTGAACCCCTAATTAAAAATTCTAGCTTGCCACTGATTGATAATAATTAATGCTGACGTGTTCATCATGACAAGTACATATTATAATAAGGCCGAAAAGAATATATTAGTAATATTGGTATTATTATGTTTGATATATATATATAATGAGCTTCTGTCCTGCTCAATACGTTTCACATCCATTTACAAAATGTGTAAACACTGTATAAATAATATTTGTTTTATCCTAATAGGCAAAATATGTACACAATATATAGAGAATTTTTTCAAAAAAATAAATAATTATATATATTTATATAGAGAGAGAAATTTTACTTATCGTTAGAGGCATTGATAATAGGCAAATATCAAGTTTCAAGCCTCAAACATGGCTAACTAATGAAAAAATATACAAGAGAACGACTAATCATCCTCTTGTTCGATCCAAATGCATGACCTTGGTTGAACTAAGTTAAAAACATTTGAACTTGAGTAAGCTTTGATTACAGAGTAATCGAAAGAGTAATATTTGCGATTGGCCAAACAATAGAAAACACCCTTGTTGTTGTCGTGAAATATTGGGAAGTATATCTTGTTTCCTAGCCCCTGTGCAACACATGCTTTCAAATACGATCCTCCAAAGCTTACAAACAATGTTTTATTATTGTCCAAACTTGTAAGTTGTTCCCTCTCCAACACTTTTCCTTTCAGTTTGTATCTCCAAACCTCTACATCCCCTTCTTCACGACTTAAAAACACAACTAACACTCCTCCATTATCTACGTCTTCGGCTGTGTATGCCTTTCGAATTGATGTTTGTTTTGAACTCGGAAAATGTCTCCCATAAAATTTCCAATTAGGTCTCTGTGCTGCTGAGTTTCCCTTGATGCATAGTGTTCCCAAATTACCTTTATCTCCCAGTAAGTAGATAGTATTGTTTTTGAAAAATAACGGATTATTGCAGTCCGATGTAGCAAAATCTCCTGCGTAGAAGAAGTAGTGATGCGTCCATTCAGTATCTCCAACTTTGATGATATATACAGCTGGGACATAAATACCAGTTTCAAAACCAACAACAAAACAGTCTGATGATGAGGAGTCAGGAGGACATGAAAATGTCCAAGCAGAGCAAGAATTTTCGTGCTCCTCTAGTAGATGAGGGAGTTCAATTATGTCATTGCTAATATAGGATTGAAAAAGAACATGCCACGGCTGCCACTACTCATGAGCAACCAATTAGCTTTTGAGCTCCGAATTCGGGCACCCCTTAATTTTGGAATATCCGTCTTTTGGGTAGTTACAACATTGTACACTGGATCAAAGAATTCTACAGTGCCTGTCTCTCCCCGCAAGGTCATCAAACGAGGTGTTGGTGAACATGTCATCAAACGAGGTGGAAGAGAAGGAGGTGTTAAGGGAGCGTAGCGCCAACGTTTACAAACGGCATGAAAAACAAAATATTCAGCAACAACAAGACGTGATGACATTAATCCGAGTATGTCTGATGGAATACCATGTGACCACAATTTATCATAATGTGTCTCCTCCATTATTTAGAATAAGAAAATTTTGCTTCGAAGTTGAGAGATTAAAAAGTGTGGAAATTACTATTAATTGTATCGGAAAAAGGACTTGTTATTACCCTATTTAAATAGCAATAGAATTGTAACTGTTTTTTTACCATAATTTATTTATGGAAATCCCAATTATTTTATTTATTTATGGAAATCCCAATTATTTACGAGAAAGGAAAGGAAAACAAATTTCGTGGGCCTAGAGCAACTCTAATTCCTTTTCCTTATTATTATTGTTATATTTAATTTGAAGTTGATTCTTTTAACTACACGTTAGACATACTTTAGTTTGTAATTTGTATCTACGCTAAGTTGTTGAATTCTGTAGAACTCATGATGATGAGATCGGAAGAGAACAAGAACGAAAAGTCACCTCTTCCTTTACAACAACACCCTTGGCTTGTTATATGTCCGTCAGGGAAAACACAAACTTTTTTTAGCATATCAGAAGATCAATGTTATGAAAGAAGTATACACGAGCTTGGAAACACAACAATACGTGCTTCTGCTCAAGAGTGGCTCGTGTTAGAAGACTTTGATTCTACTGATTGTTACCTTTGGAATCCTATTTCAAACGACAAAATTCAGCTCCCACCACTTCCTTATAATGACAATCTTTTGTGTCTCTTGTCTGCACCACCCAATGATCCTCAATGTCGCGCTTTCTTCCTAATTCATGAGACTACTCCTCCTGATGATGATGATGATGACGGAGATGAGAATTCTAATGATGACGTACACAATGAGACTACTCCTCCTAATGATGACATAGATACCAATGACAATGAGAATCCCGATGATTACACAGATACCAATGATGATGACACGGACAATGAGAATCCCGAAGATGATGATGACGATGACAATTCAGATGAACTTTGAATATCGACTAGATATATTAGAAATCTAAACCTTGGATAGAGAATACTGACTGTATATTAAAACCATCGACTTTTTCCCACTTCTTTGATCTATTTTCATGAAAATCATCATCATCGAAATAAAAAAGACGAGGGACAAGATCTTTCGTTTGTGAAACTAATTGGGTAAGATCAATACTAAACGGTGGATCGAAATCCATATGTATCAGAAAATTGAAAAAAATATAATCTAAAATCTAATCTATTGAAAGCAAAAAGAATAATGAAAAAATCCTTCTACCTTTTTAAGAACTTCAAATCAAAGAAGAAAATTAGAATAATGAGTTTGAGGACATCGTTGATACATTGCGTGATTTTAGGCGTGAATTCGAGGGAGTTGAGCATGAATTGGGGAGAAGAAGCGTGATGTATCCAAGAATATAAGACAGGGCGGGAAAAATAAAAATCTTTGTATTTTTCTCAAATGGTAAGAAATTTTAAAAAATATAGTGAAAAAGATTGTATAATTAGATAATTTTTATATTTTTATAATATAAGTTAGCTAATTGTATATTTTCTTAAAATTTTCCTTTAATTAATATCGGTTGAAAACAGCTATGATAGATTGGATCCTCAACAGACAAAATTTTAAGTCCCCAAAACTAATTAAGCGCTAAATAAGATCTAATTATGCAAAATCGTATTTAAATAAATATTACACGTACAAATATACATTATGGATAAATGACTAGTTCGAGCATTTAGTAACTAGCATTGATAATAATTAATGCTGAGGTGTTCATCATGACAAGTACATATTATAATAAGGTCGAATAGAATATATTAGTAAACACTGTGTAAATAATATTTGTTTTATCCTAATAGGCAAAATATGTACACAATATATAGAGAATTTTTTCAAAAAAATAAATAATTATATATATTTATATATAGAGAGAAATTTTACTTATCGTTAGAGGCATTGATAATAGGCAAATATCAAGTTTCAAGCCTCAAACATGGCTAACTAATGAAAAAATATACAAGAGAACGACTAATCATCCCCTTGTTCAATCCAAATGCAGGACCTTGGTTGAACTAAGTTAAAAACATTAGAACTTGAGTAAGCTTTGATGGCAGAGTAATCGAAAGAGTAATATTTGCGATTGGCCAAACAATAGAAAACGCCCTTATTGTTGTCATGAAACATTGGAAAGTATATCTTGTTTCCTAGCCCCTGTGCAACACATGTTCTCAAATACGATCCTCCAGAGCTCACAAACAATGTTTTATTATTGTCCAAACTTGTTAGTTGTTCCCTCTCCAACACTTGTCCTTTCAGTTTGTATCTCCAAACCTCTACATCCCCTTCTTCACGACTTAAAAACACAACTAACATTCCTTCATTATCTACGTCTTCGGCTGTGTATGCCTTTCGAATTGATGTTTGTTTTGAACTCGGAAAATGTCTCCCATAAGATTTCCAATTAGGTCTCTGTGCTACTGAGTTTCCCTTGATGCATAATATTCCCAAATTACCTTTATCTCCCAGTAAGTAGATAGTATTGTTTTTAAAAAATAATGGATTATTGCAGTCCGATGTAGCAAAATTTCCTTCGTAGAAGAAGTAGTGATGCGTCCATTCAGTATCTCCAACTTTGATGATATATACATCTGGGACATAAACACCGATTTCAAAACCAACAACAAAACAATTTGATGATGAGGAGTCAGGAGGACATGAAAATGTCCAAGCAGAGCAAGAATTTCCCTGCTCCTCTAGTAGACGAGGGAGTTCAATTATGTCATTGCTAATAGAATTGAAAAAGAACATGCCGCGGTTGCCACTACTCATGAGCAACCAATTAGCTTTTGAGCTCCGAATTCGGGCACCCCTTAATTTTGGAATATCCGTCTTTTGGGTAGTTACAACATTGTACACTGGATCAAAGAATTCTACAATGCCTGTCTCTGCCCGCAAGGTCATCAAACGAGGTGTTAGCGAACATGATTGTGGAGGAGGAGGAGGTGTTAAGGGAGTGTAGCGCCAATGTTTACAAACGGCATGAAAAATAAAGTATTCAGCAGCAACAAGACATGATGATATTAATCCGAGTATGTCTAATGGAATATCACGTGACCACAATTTATCATCCTCCATTATTTAGAATAAAAAAATTAAATTTGCTTCGAAGTTGAGAGATTAAATAGTTTGGAAATTACTATTAATTGTATCGGAAAAAGGACTTGTTATTACCCTATTTAAATAGAAATAGAATTGTAACTGTTTTTTACCATAATTTATTTATGGAAATCCCTATTATTTTATTTATTTATTTATTTATTTATGGAAATCCCAATTATTTACGAGAAAGGAAAGGAAAACAAATTTCCTGGGTCTAGAGCAGCTCTAATTCCTTTTCCTTATTATTATTGTTATATTTAATTTGAAGTTGATTCTTTTAACTACACGTTAGACATACTTTAGTTTGTAATTTGTATCTACGCTAAGTTGTTGAATTCTGTAGAACTCATGATGTTGAGATCGGAAGAGAACAAGAACCAAAAATCACCTCTTCCTTTACAGCCACACCCTTGGCTTGTTATATGTCCATCAGGTAAAACACAAACTTTTTTCAGCATATCAAAAGATCGATGTTATGAAAGAAGTATACACGAGCTTGGAAACACAACAATGCGTGCTTCTGCTCAAGAGTGGCTCGTGTTAGAAGACTTTGATTCTACTGATTGTTTCCTTTGGAATCCTATTTCAAACGACAAAATTCAGCTCCCACCACTCCCTTATAACCACAATCTTTTGTGTCTCTTGTCTGCACCACCCAATGATCCTCAATGTCGCGTTCTCTTCCTAATTCATGAGACTACTCCTCTTGATGATGATGATGATGACAAGAATGAGAATGAGAATTCTAATGATGACGTACACAATGAGACTCCTCCTCTTGATGATGACATAGATACCAATGACAATGAGAGTCCCGATGATTACACAGATACCAATGATGATGACATGGACAATGAGAATCCCGAAGATGATGATGATGATGACAATTCAGATGATGACACGGATCCCAGTGATGATGACAATCCCTATGATGATGACAACACAGATTCTAACAATCTCAATGATGATGAGACTGCACCTCTGCCTGCTCTTTACTTGTGCAAGCCAGGTTATGATGAAGAATTTCATAAGCAAGACCTGAAATCAATTATTGGAGATAACGTATTTTTGGGATGGACAGTATTCAAAGGAGATTTTTATGTATTAACAATGCAGACAAGTATTCTACTCCGTTTGGATGTAGATGATTCATCAGGAACAATATCAGCTACACCAATGACTAGCCAACCTCCATATACTTACTTCACACAACACTTAGACATGCCACGCTTTGAGAATTACCTCATTCAATCTGAAGACGAGCTGTTATACGTTTACATCTTGTTCTACGGAAGGAAGCTTGAGGATGTTTACAAAATTATAGTATTCCGGTTTGATTTTGTAAATCAAGTGTGGGAAGAGGTGAAAAGCATTGGTGAAACTGCAATTTTCTTAGGTCCTTATTCTAGAGGAACAACTTGTTGTACTAGAGGTACAAATCTTAAAAAAGAATCTATCTACTTCACTAAGGGCCGTTATCTCTATAATTTCAATTTGGAAACGCAGAGTATATCGGTATCCCTTCCTTGCCCACATATTTCTATGACAAATCCACACTCATATTGGTTAACGCACATGGCCGCAAAGTGATAAATTACATTTTTTTAGTAGGGCAAGTTGATTGGATTCTGTTGCCGGTTTGTCTCTACTTATACAATTTTTACTTGAATTTTTCCCTTGTATTTGTCTTTATTGAAATTTTAAAAAAAGCATATAACATTTGTTTTTATTTTTGCACATCTTGCAAAAACATTTGCAGCAAGCTTGGAGCATATGAAAATTACTCATTAGAAAAGTACTTTTGTTTGTATCATAAATAAAATTCCTCCGTTTTAAGCAAAAAAAAAAGAGTCAAAAAATTAAAGACACCGCAGAGAAGAAGCAATTAATTGAAAAGAAAGAAGCACAAGTACAGGAGGCTCGAACTGCTTTATATTCAAAGTAGGAAATAATTGGTAACCGAGAATATTCTTATTATCTATGTTGCTCAGGCCCTTCAAATTAACTCAAGTATTTTTTTTTTTTTACATGTTTAGTAAAATTAATTTCACGAAACGTGTGTTGCATGTGGATGTAGAGTGGTGTAGCACAATCTTTTATTTTACTAAAAATAACATTTGTATCTATTAAGATGAATAGTCAAAATTTAATCGGAAACATATATAATTCAGATTTTTATCTTCCTTTGATTTTATTTGGTACAAACATGTAACGGTTTTTTTTTGTTTTTTTTTTTTTTACAAACATGTAACGGTGTATCTCACCTAATTACACTTTTTAATGCAATGTATCTCACCTAATACTTTCTATAAACCATGTTTTTGTGTAATTTATGTTTGCTTTGTAAGTCTGATTAGGTGACATTTAAACATACGATGAACAATCAAAATTTGCTAAGAAGCATAGTTTTATTTTACTTATTTTGACTTTATTTAAATCAATAACATATATAGAGATTCATGTGCATATGTAACGTGCAGGGTGTTGGGGTTTATTTGCCCTGATTTCTTACCATAAATAAGTTTTCTTTTATGAAAATATTTTAATATTTTGAGTAGTCCTTTTCTTGTAGGAAAGGTTTTAGGACTTTATAAATATAGGCTTGTCCCTTCTATCTTAATTAGCATTCACAATGTAGTCCTAGGGTTTTGAGAGTTGCGGTTATGGAGGAGAATTTTGTGTACCTCCTTGTATTCCGAGTGAATTGGTTGAGGTTGTTTATCTCTATATTTTGTACTCTCATAATTATAGTGGATTGCTCATCTCCTTTGTGGACGTAGGTCGATTGATCGAACCACGTTAAATCTTTGTGTCTTTTGGCATATATATTTCTCGTTTGTCTTCTTACTCATGGTTTTTCGAGGTTTGCTTTGCTAGCTTCTGCATGACACCTGATTATTTTTCGGTCCTAACAAGTGGCATCAGAGACATGGTTCAATGATGGAACCATGTTAGAGATGGGTGTTCATCTTGACGGGTGTAGTTCTAGCCGCAACCTTTTTGACAGTAATGAAGATTTTGTTGGAGAAACTGTTTTAGAGAGGTTCTCTGTGTCAAGACGTAGATTTGATGGTGGGGATTATGGAGAAGAGATGCAAGATCCTAAAGATTATGTGAAGAAGGTGGACAAATTTACTTTGTCAGAAATTCAGGCCAAGGGGGAGATTTGTTGGGGTTTATTTGCCCTGATTTCTTACCATAAATAAGTTTTCCTTTTAGGA
>JAJOOH010009712.1:0-18917 GCA_029582605.1 Solanum gracilifrons | reverse complement strand
CGACCTCCGGAGGTCGGTATTTATAGGTCGGTATTCACTGTTTTTTTAGTAGTGCTGGTTGAATTGAAAAATGACATGGACATTTGTGGTATTGTATTGTTTCTGCATGATGGCGACACAATAGATGTTTATGTGTGTCTTGCCTCAATTCTGGAGGATGTGGGCCCCCTGAAGGCCAAATTAACCAATCTTAAGTCAAGTTGGTGCATTACAATTCTTCTTCTACCTTTCCATCCAGTCAAATAGTTTAGAATGAAGGGGTTTCAGGTGTCCAACAAGAATCTGATGATCGTTATTTTTCAATAGATTGTATTTTTTATGAAGAAGAAGAAGTTTAACATTCTATCAAATAAGAAACTCAACCTTCTGTTCAACAAGAAACTGAACCTTCTGTACAAAACGAAGTTGAACCAAGTTCCCAAGAAAATGCAGAGCAAGATATTGCCAATGATTCTATTTGTACTGACCAACTATTGACTATGGAAGTGATGTGCATGAGGAGTAGAGGATTGTGAAGGAAGATGTGAGAAAGTTTAGATAAAATAGGATGAAAAATAAGTAGAAAAACACAGAAGGTTTTTTAGGTGAAGTTGGACTTGATTAAAGGTATGAAGATATTTAAAAAGACAAAAACAAAAATTCAAGGGTAAGCTAAGAGAGGATGAGCTATACTATAACAGTTCTGATTGTGAAAGTTATTGAAGTTATGATGACTTAGTTATGTTTCTTATGATGAAGTTGAAGGAGAGAATTTAAGGGGGAGAAAGAAGAGTAATAGAGTGATAGATGATTCTACTTGTGATGTTGTAATATGGCATTGTGGTTTGGTATTTTGAAAGTGTAAAGGAATTTAGAGAGGCACTCACAAAAATATCGAAGGGGGTTGAGTTAGAAAAGTATGTGAATGAGAGTACCAGAGTAAGATTCAAGTCTAAAAATGGTTGTCCATGGCTATTGTATGCAAGGAAAGAAAGGAGGAGTGAGAACTTCACTATCAAGACCTACAACCCAAGGAACAAATGTTCCGGGACCAACACTAATTTCCTATGTAATTTAAAGTTTTTATTTAAGTATCTGAAAGATAGGATTATTTCTCAACCTATTATAAAATGGTGGGAAATACATAATTGGGTGAGGAAAGAGTTGAAAATTTATGTTGGCTAGGCAGTTTGTTAAAAAACAAGAAAAATAGTTTTACACAGTTATGGGGACCATGCGGAAGAATTTAATAGAATCTTTGTAACACCTCAGATTTTAAAGGAATAGAAAATGCAGATTTTGGATTGCAGGAATGACCTACGTTCCCAGATATGGTTAGTAGAAGTATCTACTGATCATAGAGGGCATCCGTAGGTTAAAGGGGATATGAAATAAAATATTTAGGACCAACGATGTCCATGTATGGTTCGTATGTATACCTACCCATCGTACATGGCCACATCAATGAATGGTCCTAAAACAATGTCTTTGAACCCTGTTTATGGTTGAGCAGGACATTTCGTAGTGGGACCTACAGACCGAAGGTCTTAACCATAGGTGAGGCTCGACAGTTTTATTTTTAGGGCTTTTGGTTTTTTTTCTCATTATTTTAACAGTATGTGAGGCTCGACCGTCATATTAACTTCTTCCCTAGGCCCTATATACACGTTTTAGCCCCCGCCCTCCCCCCCCCCAAACTACCCAATTGAAATCATTCTCCTAATTTCCTAAACGTTGACTAAGTTTTTCCTCTGAATCCTGTGAAGTCTAAGGAGGAAAAAGAAGAGCTAGAGTTCCATTCAAGTCTCCAAATTCTCCATTTATTCTTGGGATTTTGTATCAAGGTATGTGTAAATTAACCCATGGATAGCTTTCCTCCATGGGTCCTAATGATTTCAAGTTTTCAATTCAATTCTCCAGTCATCAAATTAGGGTTTCAATTCAAGGAATGTGAGTTTTTTCCAATTATGAGTTATTATGATCAAGTAAGTTTTTTGATGTATTATTTGATGTTAATCTATGACATTTTGTTAAAATTTCACTTGTCCATGCTTCAATTATGCTTTTCAACCTTGAACTATGACATAATGTAGATGTGTATGCTTTTATGAAGTTGTTTTAAATGAGTTAAGGTTACTTTGAGAGTAAAGTATTGATGTTGTTGATTGTTAAAGGTTATTCTTAAAAGAAGGACTCATAGGATTGAAATGTTTTCTCAACTAAACTTCGAATAAAGATTTAATAGGTATTGCAAATGAACTCTAACTTGGATTGGGTGCTTAATTGTACGTTCCATGGATAATGAATAGAATATGACTAATGACTATTCCTTGGGATTTATTCTTAGCAGATAGTAGACAAGTGGCGATAACCCATGTCCCATAACTATGTGCCACCATAGGTTTGTCTTAGATAGACATTAGCTAGGGGATCCACTTTAGCTCAAGTTTATGGTTATTACCTTGGAAAGTAAAGACAACTCTTTTTGGTGTGGGATAGACACCGGATTCCATGTTATAGCTCACATGGTCTATGTCTCTTAATGGAAAACCTTCCACAATAATAAACTAAGGTTACTTCTAGAATATCCCAAATGTGTTTTAAAGATGTTGAGCTTGCATTGACCATGATTACGTGTTATGTCTGCAAACATGTTTTTTTTATGATCTATCATGGTCATTGCATGTCATGTAAAGTCCTTTTTATCATGATTTCATAACTCTTATGCATTGTTATCATGCTTAGTATATTCTATGTACTAATGCATACTTTTGCCTACATTGTCTCACTAATGTAGGGTCTAACGCTTCCATTCCGCACACTCATGGCTAGTTGATCCTATTGATATTTCAATATTGGTTAGTCCTCATGTTCCGAGAAACGAGAATTTTTATTTCTTTTTCTCATTTTCATTTCAAACTTGTATGTTATGAATGAGTTATGCTCCAATCACTTTCCTTATGATGTACTAGATGGCTTTAAGATTTTTGTTAGACTTCCGCTTTTGTCTAAAACTTTATGATATAATTTAAATTCTTTTATCTTGTATGATATATACTAACTGGCTTGTATATGGTCTCTCGGGGTTCCATATGCCATGTTATGACTAGGACGTAATTTGGGTCCTGAAAATCTTGGTATTAATAGAACAAAGTTTGGAAATGTCCTAAGAAGTCTCTAACGCACATTGAGTAGAGTCTTGTACATAACGGTGAAGTGCACCACATTTATGAATAGGCGGCTATAAGATGATTAGGAAACTCCACTTCTTCATTACTCTAAAGTTTTGTGATATAGTGTAACTCTATATGTCATTCTCCTAATCCCTATTCGATGCTTTTCAGGATATGGCCCCTCAAAGAGAACACATTAGGTGGAATGTGAATGAGAATGTTGAACGAGAAGCTCCTCAAGCTCCTCAAGTTATTGCCAAACCTTTGGCCAAACAAGTGATAATGTTGAGTTTAGTTTAGGGATGTTATTTAAGTGTTGGGCCAAGCCAATAGGGAGGTAGGGGTCCCCGTGAACCCAAATGTAGGTACGAAGGGAACTATAGTGAGGGACTTCACTACAAGGAATCCTTTTGAGTTTCATGGTTCTAACATGAAGGAAGATCCTCAAGAGTTAATTGATGAGGTGTATAAGGTGTTGATGATCATGGGAGTGAAACCGGTGGAAAAGGCAGAATTCATTACCTATCAACTTAAGGGTGTTGTTCAAGTTTAGTTTAACCAATAGAAAGAAGATATGGCACTGTATGCAAGTCCTCTTGATTGGGAAAAGTTTAATGTCACCTTCCTTGATAGGTTCATTCCCATTGAGATGAGGGAGACAAAGGTACTTGAATTCATCAGCCTTTATTAAGGAAATATGAGTGTGAAAGAGTATGCCTTCAAATTCACACAATTGTCTAAATATGCTCTAACTATGTTTCACAATCCTAAGGCAAAGATGATTAAGTTTGTTTAGGGAGTGTCCGAGATGGTAGTAAAAAAATGTCGTACCGCCATGATCATCAATGATATGGACATTTCTCGTCTAATGGTGCATGCTCAACAAATAGAAGAAGAGAAACTTAAGGAGAAATCTAGGGAGTCAAAGAAGGCAAAGACCGATAATGGTGACTTTTCACATTCGAGATCCGATGGACATGGTCATTCTAAGTTCTGACAATGTATTAATGATCAAGATTCCTCTAATTCTCCGGCTCCTAAATTTACCAAAGATATGGTGTCTAACCCTAAGCCTCAAGGAGCAAATAGTGGTGGATCTTCATTGTCTACTTGTGCTAGATGTTGAAGAAAGAATGAGGGTATATGTCCAGCCATATCTAATACATATTTTGGTTGTGGCAAGACAGGTCATAAGATGAGGAATTGTCCCTCAATTTCTCAGAATGGAAGAGATAATCATCGACAAGCTCAACCTAACCCTTCTTCAAATCCTAGTGGGAGTTAGAAGCAAAACAAATTTTATCCACTCAAACTCGTCATTAGAAAGAGGTTTCTTCGGATGTAGTTACTGGTAGGTTGAAACTCTTTCATCTTGATGGTTATGCCTTAGTTGATTCCGGTGTTACCTTGTCTTTTGTGATGCCATATGTGACTACGTTTGGTATCTCTCTCGATGTATTGTTAGATCCTTTTTCCGTCTCTACTCCTATTGGTGAATCTATTGTGGCTAAGAGAGTATATAAAAATTGTCATCTCTCCTTATCCCATAGAGTTACTCATGTTGATCTTGTAGAGCATGATATGACAGATTTTGCTGTTATTCTTGGTATGAAGTTGTTGCATTCTTGTTATGCTTCTATTGATTGTAGAACTCGAGTGGTGAAGTTTCAATTTCGACATAAGTTAATCCTAGCGTGGAAAAGGGAAAATTCTATGTCAAAAGGATAGTTTGTTTCTTGTCTTAAAGCTAGAAATATGATTTCTAAGGTTTGCATATACCATCTAGTTAGGGTAAGGGGTAGGAATTCAAAAAAGCCTTCTCTTGAGTCGGTCCATGTTGTAAATGAGTTTCCGAAAGTGTTTCCCGATGATCTACCCAGTGTTCCTCCCAAAAGGGAAATGAACTTCGGTATTGACCTTCTATCAGACATGCAACCAATCTCTATTCCTCCAAACTGAATGGATCTGGTAGAACTTAGTAGTTAAAAGAAAAATTGAAATATTGGTTGGATAAAGGTTTAATCTGGCCGAGTATCTCACAATGGGGTGCTCCAATTTTTTTATTCGAAAGAATGATGGTTAACTTTGCATTTGCATCGACTACCATCGGTTGAACAAGGATACAATTAAGAATCAGTATCCTCTTCTGAGGATAGATGACTTATTTGATAAGCTGCAAGGAGTAAGTTACTTTTCAAAGATTGGCCTCTGGTTAGGTTATCACCAATTGAGGGTGAAGGAAGATAACATTACGAAGACGGCTTTTCAAACTTGATATGGTCACTATGAGTTTTTGGTGATATCATTCGAGTTTACTAATGCTCCGGATGAATTTATGGATTTAATTGATAGGGTGTTCAAACAATACCTTGATATGTTCATGATCGTGTTTATTGATGATATTTTGATCTACTCAAGGAGTGAAGATGAGCATACCGATCATTTAAGGATTGTGTTGTAAATCCTCAAGGGAGAACAACTCTCCCCAAAGATTTGTAAATGCAACATTTGGTTAAGATCTGTGGCTCTTCTTTGTCACATTATTTCAGGAAAGGGTATTGAGGTAGATCCTAAGAAGACGAATATTGTTAAGAGTTGGCCTAGATCTCTATCCCCTTAAGATATTTGAAGTTTCTTGGGTTTAGCCGGTTACTATAGAAAGTTTGTGGAATGTTTTTATTCAATTACCTCTTTATTAATGGCACTTACCCAAAAGAAAGTCAAACTCTTATGGTTGGAAGCTTGTGAGAAGAGTTTTTAGGAATTGAAAGATTGACTTACCTCCGCTCCAATATTGACTTTACTTGAATAAATTGATGAGTTCATTGTTTATTGTGATGCTTTAAGATTTGGGTTAGGATGTGTCGTTATGTAAAATAGGAAAGTCATTGTCTTTGCTTTAAGGAAACTTAAGATTCACGAAAAGAACTATCCTACCCCTGACTTAGAACTAGTGGCAGTTGTGTTTGCCTTAAAGATTTGGAGGATCTTCACTGACCACAGAGTTTGCAATATGTGTTCAAATAGAAGGATCTAAATCTTCACAAAAGAAGATAGCTTCAGTTACTAAAAGATTACTCCCGACAAATCAAATGCAGTACCGGAAGTTCTTAGTCTACTATTAATGGGTAGTGTTGCACATGTTGAGGAAGATAAGAAGGAGTTAGTTCGTGATGTTCTTGGATTTGCCCGATTGGGTTTTTGGGTTGGTTAATTCCACAAAAGGTGGTGTTATGGTTCACAATTCTTCATAATCGTTCTTTATGTCTAAAACAAAAGAAAATAATGGTCTTGACACAATCTTGATTGAGTTGAAGGAAGCGGTGCTTAAAAAGTTAGTCAAGGCTTTTTCCCAAGGGAGAGATCGAGTGCTTAGATATCAGGGTCATTTGTGTGATCCCAATGTAGATGAATTGAGAGAGCAGATTTAATCAGAAGCCCATTTTTCTCGATATTCCATTCACATGGGAGCCACCAACATTTACCCTGACTTGCGGAAGGTCTATTGGTGGAATGTGATGAAGAAATATATTGTGAACTTGTTGCTAAGCATCCTAATTCTCAACAAGTGAAAGTTGAATATCAAATGCTTTGAGGTTACCTCAAGATATCAGTATTCCTACTTGGAAATGGGAAGATTTGAATATGGACTTCAATGCTAGTTTACCCTGCACCCGGTGACAACATGAATTGATTTGGGTTATAGTAGACCGTATGATGAAATCGGCTCATTTCATCCCCGTCAAGGTCTCTTATTCAGAGGAAGACTATGCTAGGTTGTATTTAAGGGAGATGGTTAGGTTGCATGGAGTGCCCCTATCCATTATCTTTGATCGTGGTACCCAATTTACTTCTCAATTTGGAAATCTTTCTAAAAGGGACTTGGTACTTGTGTTAAGCTTAGTACGACCTTTCATCCTACAAACCGATGGTCAAGCAAAGTGTATGTCACGACCTAGGGGTACCCCTTGATGTATCAAGGGGTATAAGACCCCGAGAGGCCTCATACAGGCCACTTAGCATATCATAACATAAAGTAATAGAAATGAGCGGGAATTAAAACTTTTCAATACAATCAAAGTCTTTTATAAAAACGAGGGGAATTCTAATACCATAATCTCAAACCATCTAAAAACATGAATGATGTCTTGGGACGCATCCCATACAATAGTCCAAGACATAAAAGAAAGACATAAGAGAAAGGGGTGATCACATCCTCAAACACAATGAGGACTCACCAAATCTTCACTTCCTTGATCAACAAGAGAGCTAGCCACGAGTGTGAGAATTTATGTCGCCGGACCCTACATTTGATAAGAATGTAGGCAAAATTAGGCGTTAGTACAATCAAGTACTAAATATGATAGCTAGCATAAACAACATAAACATCATGGTTAGTAAACAAAATCCATAGCATAATCAATGCTTATAAAACAATATCATAATAAGAAAGGAATACTTCTCAAGAAACCTTACTCATCGTTATCCAAGACTTGGGTCTTCCACCTCTAGTCAACTTACCTAAGGGAAGGCATATCTAGCAACAAACCAAGCTAATTATTTATCATAACGTAAATCACATTATTCATACTTACTTTTAAATACATGGGAATTCGCCTCTTTTCCTAGCTTATAAAGGCAAATGGGTATTCGCCTCTTGCCTTACGTACTTTTAGATTGTTGGTACTTTCCTCCACAATCTCATCATATGATGTGGGTACTCGCCTCCACATCATTCATCATATAATACGGGTACTCGCCTCCACATTATTTCATAAATATCATGGGTACTCGCCTCCATGTCCATTCATCATAATAATAATGTGGGGACTCACCTCTTGTTCAATTCAAAGGAGTAGGGGAATCGCCTCATCTCCCTTCATATAGAGGTCAAGGGTAATCGCCTCTAGCCTCATCAATTATATAAGCTTTTAGTCTAGATTATTTTAGGTGAGCAATCTTTTCAAACCTAGAATCATTCATGTGAGTAAGTCTTTCACATTCATACATTCATAATTCGGCAATTCATATGGAAAGTATCCCTTCCTCAACAATAATATCAATTACCAATAGTTCACATCATAAGATTTACTCTCAAAGCCTTAGATATCATGATCACCATCTAAGCTTCATTCTTAAGCAATTCTAATCATAATTCATCAATTCTATAAGAACAAGCCTAAACCCACAAAGTTTCCCTTCTGAGCTTCAATCCAACTATAGCAATTCTAGGTTAGATTCATGGAATTGGCATGGGTACATGTAATTTCACTCTAATGCACATTCGACTCAATTGGATCAACAATCAACATAACCCAAAACATTGGAAGAAACCATAGCTAAATGGGGGAATTCTTCATCAAATTGGGGAAATTCTAGGGGACTCCATGGATGGAAGATGTCCATGGATGAAAAACAATCATACCTTGGTAACAATGCCATCAAAAGCTTGAAGATTGGGAGAATTGTTCCTGACCTAACTCCAATTGTTTCTTCTTCTTCCAACTTCTAGAGAGAGAATATTTGAGGGGATTTCTATTGGGATTTGAGTAAATGACTTGAATGAGGGGTTTTAGGGGTTAAAAATGCTTATATAGGTGTCCTAGACTGAGGCAAAATGACTCCAATTTGATTTAATTAAAACTGGAAAAGACCCAATTGCCCTTAAAAATAATTGCCAGCCCACGACTGACGGACCGTGGATCAACCTACAATCCGTCCTGGTTAGCCATGGTTCGTGGTCAGAAACATGGATTCTGGGGTCTTGACTTATGGACCACCAACCACAAACAGTGGTCTGACGAACGGTCCGTTGGTCAAGTCGTGGGTCAGGACCTCTGGTTCAGCTGGGGTAAGACAACCAGGGACCACAGCTACGGTCCGTGGTCTACTCCACGAGTTGTGGGTGGCCGGCGTGGTTTGGCTGCTGCAACACCTGGAAAGCTGCAGTTTGCTCTTTTTCGAATATGGGGTGTTACATAATCTCCCCCTTGGGATCATTCGTCCTCGAATGATATTCTAAGCACATTTCTAAGCGAAAAGTCTCAAGACTAGTAGCCCATCATGCATGCAACTAATCTAAATGCACACAACTAAGGAGGAAACATCAACTCCAAGCCAAACATTCTCAATGCACCATAAGGAAGTAGGAACTACATCTAATGACCCAATATACATGAAATTTTCTTATTTCTTACTTCAAGGAGTTGCTATCATCTCAAAACTTAAAAGCATGCTCAACACAATCTCATGGAGCTCATATGCAATTCAATTTCAAAAAGCATATCTAAACATGTTCATAAACTCAGCTCATGAAGTCTATAGGCAACTCATACTCAATGCACTATAGCATGAGGAAAATCATTCACATACGTCATTTCTTTCAAGATTCAAGCTATTTCATGAACATGCATATAAAGAAATCAAGGAAAAACATAAAACACACATGACCTCTAAACATAGAACAAACCAAGAGGAAATTAATTACATCAAGCTAGTGTAGAAGGAAAATGATGAGGATATCGGGACTTCATATCGGCCTCGGCCTCCCATGTAGCACCTTCAACTAAGTGGTTTCTCCACAAAACCTTCAGAGAAGCAACTTCCTTATTTCTCAATTTCATAACTTGCCGGTCCAAAATCTCAACCGGAACTTCCTCATATGAAAGGCTTTCATCAAATCCCAAACCTTTAAGGGAAATTATGGATGTCAGATCTCCAACACACTTCTTAAGCATAGAGACATGGAAAACGGGATGCACGGTTGCTAACTAATTTGGAAAATCTAAGTCATAATCAACCTTACCAACACGTCTCAAGATTTCGTATGGGCCTATAAATCGGGGACTAAGTTTTCCTTTCTTCCAAAGTCATCACACCCTTCATGGGTGAGATTTTCAAATAGACCCAATAACAAACCTCAAATTCAAGGTCTTTCCTTCTAACATTGGCATAGTACTTTTGTCGGCTTTGGGTTGTTCTCAACCTCTCTTAATGAGCCGGACTTTTTCAATAGCCTCATGAACCAATTTGGTTCCAATCAAGGCAATTTCAGCCACTTCAAACCACACTATAGGAGATTTGCACCTCCTACCATTAAGAGCTTCAAATGGGGCCATATCAATACTCAAATGGTAGCTATTATTATAAGTAAAGTCTATCAATTGCAAGTGATCATCCCAACTTTCCCTGAAATCGATGCCACAGGCTCTCAACATATCCTTTAAAGTTTGGATCGTTCACTCCGCTTGCCAATCGGTTTTTGTGTGAAAAGTTGTGCTAAGCTTCACCTTTGTGCCAAGACCCTTTTGGAATTATTTCCAAAACTGAGAAGTAAACTGACTAACTCTTTTGGAGATAATGGACAATGGCACACCATGCAATCTGACCATTTCCCTCAAATATAACTTAACATAGTCTTCCGCCACATAACAAACCTTAACGAGAATGAAATGAGCCGATTTCGTCATTCGGTTTACTATAACCCAAATCGAATCATATTGGCGCCGACTATGTGGCAACCCTACTATAATGTCCATATTTACTTCTTCCCACTTCCAAGTAGGAATACTGATATATTGGGATAATTTTATCAGTTTTCGATGCTCAATCTTTACTTTGTGGCAATACGGACACATAGCAACAAACACCGCAATATCCTTCTTCATCCCATTCCACCAATAGACCTCCCACAAGTCACGGTACCATTTGGTGTCTCCCGGGTGAATAGAATATTGAGAATTATGGGCTTCTGTCAAAATCTATCTCCTTAAATCATCAACATTTGGAACACATAAATGACCTTGGTGTCTAAGTACCCCATCTCCCCCTTGGGAGAAAGCCTCAACGGACTTCTTGAGTACCGCCTCTTTCAATTCTACCAAAATCGGATTTAGACAATGCTTAGCTTTCACATCAATCACAAAAGACAATTCAGAACCATTATGAACCATGACACCACCCTTGGTAGAGTCTACTAATACAACACCCAAACGGGCCAATCTATGTACATTTCATACGAATTCCTTCTTATCATCATCAATGTGAGCAACACTACCCATAGACAAACTACTAAGAGCATCCACTACTACATTCGCTTTTCCCGGGTGATAAAGAACAATCATGTCATAATCTTTCAATAACTCAAGCCACCTTCTTTCCCAAAGATTCAAGTCTTCTTGATTAAACATATATTGCAAGCTCTTGTGATCGGTAAACACATCAACATGCACTCCGTACAAATAATCTCTCCAAATCTTTAGAGGAAATACGACTTCCGTTAACTCAAGGCCGTGAATAGGATAATCACTACAACAAATATGATATACAACTACGAAATTGTTACTACGACATCATATTCATCACTAATTGTTCGCTTTTAGCATCAAAATTTACCTTTCGTGCTTAAATATATGAGCCACGTATTTTTAGTGACGAAACATAAAAATCCATACAAAAGCTTTGTCCACTAAAATTTCCCACCAAAAATTTAATTGGCGCCATTTGTTAAGTAGTGTCAGTCGTGAATTTAAAATTATTGCTGACACATTATTTTTTCACTAATAATGTATCTAATTCGTAACAAAATATTTTTTGTCTTAAAATTTATTAATTTTTGGACACAAAAAAATTTCATCCAAAATAATATTCTGTTACAATATCGACAAATAAGAGTTCGTAGTTAAATATTATAAGTTTTGGCTATAAAAAACTTAGATTTAATTATGACATTTATTTTCGTCACTAATAGTATAAATAATTGGTGACGGAGATTGTATTGCCTCTAATTAATTCATCATTTAGTGACAACAAAAAAATTATCACAATATATGTAAGGTATTAAATAGTGACGACTTAAGATTTGTAGTGAATAATTCAACTATTTGCTACGAAAAAATTCATAGCTTAATCCAATTTTTTTTCCCTACAATTGTTCATAATTACATATGACAACTTACAAAAAGAATAATACAAGTGCTTCATAAGAAATAGACAGAGTCCTTTCGTCAATTGGCGAGGAAAAATATTAAAACCAACAAATTCGATCGATTTTGTAAAACTAAAAAATTGCAATTCTTCAATTTTATTAAATTACACATTTATAAAATGCATCATTTGAAAAATACAATTCAGGCTATATGTACCATGAGTGGGGTACGGTTCTACCACTAGATCGCTAATATTTGTTGGTTTAACGCTTTTGTTTTATATTTAATACACTTTTATCGATAAGGATGATAAAAAAAAAATTCTCATGTCTTGGTGCTAAATTTTGTGCATGTCTATTTATTTGTGATTGGTAAACTAAATAGACGAAGTCGATCTATTTGCTTATGTCTAAAAATATATACATATTTAATAGTAATTCCACATATGTACGTAGAACAACTATACAGAGATAACATCGACTTACAAACTTAGACTTTGCAAAGGTGTGAAATATTTCATGAATTTCTATTAACTTTTTCCATCAGTGTTAAAATCGAAATAAACTAAAAAATGAAAGCTTAAATTAAAGAAATGAACCAACTAGGATTTCAAATATTTTATGATAAAGTACTATAGTTATGGGTATCTATTTTTTTCAAAACAATTGATTTACTGATCGAATTGAACCGATTATTCAAAAAAATTTAATAAAATCGAATGTTTAATTTTATATAAATTTATAATTGTACTAAATAATTTTTTATAATTTATAAAAATAAATAAATAAAATGGAAAAATCATACTGAATGTATTTAAAGATATTTTAAAAAATATATACTTTATTTAAAATATAATCTACATTTGAATGAATTGTGGGTTATAAATTTCATGCATTTGTGTATGCATATAAATAATCATATAATATATTATATCTACAGAAGTTAAATTTGAAAGAAGTGAATGAAGTTAAAAATAAAATAAAAATGAGAGAAAAGAGAGAGTAGATCGGAATGGTAATCACTCCTCACTTCTAACCTGAAGGTTGTGAGTTCGAGTCCCTAAGAAAGCATAATGTGGGAGCTCTCCTGGGAATATCTTCTTCTTTCACACTCAATAGGTGATAACCCGATCGGAGATCAATCTTAGAGAAATAGCTTGCACTTTGAAGTTGATCAAACAAATCATCAATCCTCGGAAGAGGATATTGAACATTAGGATCTTGGGCTTGGCCTTGGATTTATAGATTGTTTACTATCCAGGTAAATGAGGTCTTGTTTATTAATCCTTGCGTTAAATTACTTGTTTTAGATCAAGAACAAGTGGAACGAATCTGAAAAGGGAAGGCTCAAGTGTCTTAGGAGGATTCAAGCTTGGTTTTGAGGTAGGTGATGGTTTGATTTCCTATTTGTCTGATATATGCTGGTAGTTGCTTCATTGTATGCATGCATGTATGTGAATAAGGCGATGTAGATCAAATCTAATGAAAATGAGTATGAATGAGCAATTACATGCCATGAGCCCATTACTTGATTGTATGACTATGAGTATGGTTCATTAAGGGTGTGATTGTGATTGTGGTTATGCTGACTTGATCGGGTGTCACATTCCAACACATATATTAGATCGGGTATCCCGTTCCGACACATATATTGGATCGGGTGTCTTGTTCTGACACATACAATGGTTCGAGCGTCACGTTCTGACACATGTATATTGGATCGGGTGTCAAATTCCGACACACTAAAAGTTTGGGTGTGGGTTTCATGAGAGGACCATTGTTATTATTACATTCATGTCTAATTGTTGGTAATATTAGAAACTGTATGTTGCTCTTGAAATGATAAGTGACCTATGTATTATATATATGTGTGTTTAGTGTGTTGTAACCTCTTGCTTATGTTTCACTTACCTGAATAGCCACGTGATCCTGCCAGTACACTGTGGTTGTATACTGATACTGCATTTGCTCGTTCTTTGTTGAGTACAGGGAATCTTTAGGCGGCTACTCACATACCTCAGTTAGGAGATCACTGATCAAGACCGGCTTCAAGGGTGAGCCAGTTCTTCTAGGCTGCCATGGGTCCTCTTTTGTTTAGTACATTCTTTCTGGACACTGACTGCTTAGTTAGACTTGCTTATGTTAGTTTAGGGGTTGCACCCCTTTTTCTCAGACTTGTTGAATTTAGAATTTTTGTACAATGACTTTCAGGTTCTAGGAGTTGTTTTCTGCAATAGTTTTGGTAGTTGTTTTTGCTAGACTTTCGGAGTTTATCACTACAAGAAAACATGCTACTAGCTACAGATTTTAGCTAGAAAACTAATATTCCTATCTAATCATGCATTAGCTTCGGATTTAGCTAGAAATGTCTTATTTCCTAGTAAACTTTTTAGTCTAGAAATTTAGTCAAATAATAGCTAGGAATTAGCTATGAACAATCCCTAGCTAATACATTGCTTGGGACCTTTCCAAGCAAAATCTCTAGCTAAGTTTTGGCGGAAAATCAAAATTGGCGCCAATTTTTTTGCAAGAAAACTAATTTGGCGCAATTTTTCTCTCTTTAAGGATTTTGGTTTAGCTAGGAAAATATTTCGTAGCTATTCCCTATCTAAGCTAGGAAAGATTCCTAGCCAAATTGATAGGTTGCTAGGAAAGTTTCTTGCAAATTCTATATTTAAGTTTTAGTAGGAATTGAGTCGTGTGTCCCTTATATATTCTTTAAAATCTTTAGAACAATTATAATTCTATAAAAACATGTGTGTAATAAATAGTAAAATTCAATAGTTATAAATAAAATTTTAAAAGTGGGACAAGAAATTAAATACAAAATGAAGGGCGTATTTTAGTGTTTAAATGAATTTCTTTTAAGCAACTAACTCTAAACTTGAACGTAACTTTGGTTTATAGATAAACTTCTAATGAAGTCATAAATGACTAATTTGAGGCCAAATAAAAATACAAACTTTCAAAAATAAAAAATTCATATAAAATTAAATTAAAGAAGTATGATATAGAGAACAAAGAAATATAAATTGAAAAAATGCAATGTATCCAATCTTAAGACTAAAGTCATATAATAATATAGATAGAAAAATATATACAAAATTAACGCATAATTTTCTTAGTTCCTATCTTTATCTTCTTCCTAACGAATCAAAATTTAAGAGATTTCATTTATCGAGTCAAACAAAAACATGAATCAAATAGTACAATAATGATATAAACGTTTGGATAGCGGGGTCATATCAGAAGTTGAATTTATATAGATAAAATAAAGGAATATCAAAAGATATCTTAAAATTTTAAATTAATTATTTAGAGGTTATGAATATGAACATCATAAGAGTTATGAATATTATATTAAAGCAAACAAAGGAGAAAAATAGTAAATAAAATAAGAAAAAATATTATTACAAATAATATTTATGTGAAAAGTTTTAAATATATTAATAGTAAATAAGAAATATCTAAATCACTATAACTAGGGGTGTTCATGGTATGGATAAAACCGATCCAAACTGAAAAACGAACCAAACCGATAAAATAAAACCGATTTTATTTGGGAGTAGTTTGGTTTGGTTTTAGACTTTTGAAAATCGATAGTATTTGGTTTGTTTATGATTTTATTCAAAAAAATCGAAGAAATAACCGAACCGAACCGAACCGATGAATTATATACATATATTTTACTAATATACATACTTAATATATTGTTTTTAAAAACAATTTTAAAGATCTTATACATATTTTCATTAAAATTTCTTTACAATTTACTTATTGAAAGCAAAAATGTCCAAGATGAAACATTTATCTTATTGATTTCATATATATGAGTGTCTATGACAATTCTTTGTGGAACTGAAAATGTTATTGTCTCTTACTTCTAGGCCAATATAGTGAATTTTAAAGCTTTATTGATAGTAAATTCAGTGATCGAAAGTTCAGTAATTTAAATCATTCTAACTACTTTTTGTTTTGAATGGATTGTTGTCACTTTTTTCACATTTTGAATGAATTGTTTCTTTATTTTTGTGTATGGTTAATAACCGAATAACCGATCGAACCAAACCAAATCGAAACCGATAACCACCAAACCGATAAATGTATATTATATTTGGTTTGGTTTGGTTTTGATAATTTTAAAACCGATTAAGTTGGTTTGGTTTTGGTTTAATTTGACCAATAACCGATCCAAACCGACCCGTGAACACCCCTAACCGTAACAGTAGTACTTCAAATACAACTATTGGTTTTTCCAAGGCATGACATACTAATTACTGCCTCTATCCACTTTTAATTGTCATAGTTTCATTTTTTTGAGTCAAACTATAAAAACTTTGACTAACATTTTATGATGTATTTTTTCATCATATTGACATGCAAAAATATTGCAATTTAATTACTTTTCGTATAGTTTTTGAATATCTAAATTTTTTATTTATAATATTGAACTAATGTAAATTATGAAAATTATAGTTAAACTGACTTTCGAAAAATGTAACATGACAAATAAAAGTGGACGGAGGGGTACATAATTAGGATTCCAAAAGGTACGCGTTTCATAAGGTCAAATACTATTATTAAGCTATTTGAATTAATCAACTAAGAGAAGTGGAAAAGTCATATATAGTAAAAGTAAAGGATTTATTCAGACACATGTTTTTATGTGTCAAATAAATGTAATATTACTTTCTTATAATTATTTTCATTTTTTAACTTTTGACTTCATAATTTCTAATGACCTTTAAAATTTAGTATAATAATAATTAATATAATACAACTAATTAATAAAAGGAGATCGGTAAAAATTGAAAAGGCTACAATTAATAAATAGAATAAGATAAATTTACAAATAAGATGATAAGATTATATAATATAATTGATGAGTAGATTGACTAAAAACGACATTAAGTATAAGAAGATTAAAATTAATTTTTATCCAATTAAGTAGTAGGCTAACATTCAAATTATTAATATTTAATAGAAGAAATTTACTTTAGGATAAATGATTACTATGTTTTATTTAATTAAGTAGATATTTTATAATAGTGTAGGAACAAAATAATAATAATAATAATAATAATAATAATAATAATAATAATATGTAATATATATATATATAACATACCAACCTCTATATAAAGACACTCCTACATAATTTACATATATCTTTGTAGGTATTTGTTCTATATAGGTATTTGTTCTATATTTGTAGGTATTGTATTGCTTATCTTCTGAATGTAAAAGGTGTTCTCCTTGACTAAAATTGCACCTTACGACGGAATTTTCTTTTAATATTCTGTATTTCCTTTCAGGATAAATTCTTAAGTCTAGGTAGTCTAATTGCTTTAATGAATCTATTCTTGCTATTTTATCCTAACGGAATAACTATTTTATTAATACTTTTCCTTTGATATTGTATTCTATTATTTGCGGATTGGATATCACTATCAATGCTATATAATTCCCACCTTAGAGCACTTAATAATTCTGGGTTGACTAATGTTTGTCTATTTACTGAGTATAAGCCTCCATGATTACAAAAGTCTATCTGCTAAGTCTCTTGTCTCTAATACTTTTAAATATATACTTATTGCCTGTTTTAATTTTAACAATTCTGACTTTATTTGTATTTCTCTGTATAAATATCAGTATCTTAGCCGTAGTTGATTAGCAAAAGGGTGTTTTTTCATATATTATGTCTGGATTTTAACTGTGTAATATATTTATATTCTAATCTAGATATTATTTCGATTAGGTAATCTAACCTTATATTGTCTTCTTTAGTACTATTTAGTCTCTTATATTCAAGATATAAGCTATTCAACTTTCTTTTTGTTTCTAAATGTATTATAGTACTACATAGCGGTCTTCTCATTAAATGATTATTTCCCAAAAACTTCTCGCTCTGATACCAAAATAAGATCGGAAAATAAATACAACTGAAATAGCAAAAATAAATAAAAGCAACAGAAATTGCAACAATATTAGCAGAGTAGAAGAATAGCAGAAATTCAGATTTTTGTAAATCCTACTCAGTACTCCCTCTTACTCGTGTTTTATCATGTTTATCTAATATGCATCCTCTTTTTTCCCCCTTTTTTTTTTTTTTTTTTAGGTTACTACCCCGTTCATCTCTTCCTTTTAACCTGTATTCTTAAAACTTCTTCTTTAACCCCACCCCGGAGATGGCCAACAAGACGTCCTGTGATTTTTCGGACTTTTTTAAGGCCTTAAAAACATCCTAGGAATTTACAGGTTAATCCATAGTTGTTATTAAGAAGTTAAAAGTCTAACCATGTACTGAGAGTAGTTTTACAAACATTAATTAAAGCAAATAAACAGACATAATTTACATATATTTTTAGGGAAAATATGGGGAAACATAAAAGACTTACATGACTTAGAGGAAGAGAGGTTTTCCTTTCGGGGACCCCGACTGACTCTTACACACTTAAAACAAACTTTTTACAAGCTGGATATTACAAGAGGGATTTCTAGGAGTCTTTGGATTGAGTAGTGGAGATGGTTTTTTGGAACATTGGGAAGGGGAATATGTTGTGTGTTCTTTCTCTGGTTTTTCTTTCTTATTATTCTTAAGTGTGGAGGAGTGTCTTTATATAGAGGTTGATGAGGTCTTAGAATACAGCGTGGAAGAATCCTAATGGCCAAACGTGGCCGACGCACTAAGATAGTGGAATAAAAAGTAATAAAAAGTAGTGGCAAGTAGTGGCCTTGACATGGCCGACTCTTGAAACGATAAGCTCAAATAATTCATGCCGGGTACACATTTGGGCCCCATCGCACATGCATTATTTTCACTTATTGACACAAACTTT
>JAJOOH010009711.1:0-18120 GCA_029582605.1 Solanum gracilifrons | reverse complement strand
ACTTCTCTTAACAGAAAACACATATGCATTTTTGCTCTGTCCAGGCACATTTTGATGACTCAGTAAATAGTAAAGGCCAGCTCTTTCTCTACTAATGTCCTTCACCTTTCCACCGTAGAGATCCTGAAAAACATAGAAATTAGGATAAAAGGTACCTGAACAATTGAGTTGCTTAGTTGCCTTTGAAACAAATAAGAGATTATACTTAAATTGTGGTAGATGATACATATCAAGAATAGTATTGTTAGGTGAGACATGACTAGAACCAGTGTGTGACCACAACTACATCCCCATTTGGCAATGCCACTCCTTTGGAACTCACAGAATCAGATATAGAGTCTTTATTAAGAAGCTTTATATCTGAAATCATATGGTTGGTAGCCCCTGTGTCAAAGATCCATTCAGGTGGACTAGAGTTTTTCTCAAGAGCATAATTCATACCTGACATGTTAGCTGCTGACACTGGCTGAGTTTATTATTCCAGCATTCTGCAAATTTGCTCATATTGCTCAAAGGTGAGCCTTGGTTCAGAGGTGAACCTTGGAGGCATATGTTGCCCTGTAGAGTCAAGTGTGTCTGATTCTTAAAAAATAGCAGCATTGTGTGCACTTTCCCTTCTTGGTTTGTATATGTTATCATAAGAGTTGTACAACTTATTCTCAATCCCTCATTTCACTTCCCATGTCTTGGATGCCCTGATGGATACCCAACCAACCTGTAACAATCCACCTTGAAGTGACCCTTTAACTTACAGTGATCACATACTGCATTAGGATTATAATTGGATGTATATGCTTTTTTTCCTTTTTGATAACTATTTTGATAGTTTTGATTAGTAGACTTGGAGTACATAGCTACATCAGAATTCCCAGGCATTGCACCCAATAATCCTAAGGCATTAACAGCTTGAGCTACACTCTTCTGACTCTCATCACTCATCACCATTGAGTAGGCTGCATTTACTGATGGTAGAGGTACCATTAACAATATTTAACTTCTTGCTTGAGAATATGTATCATTCAAGCCCATAAGGAATTGATAGAGCTTTTGCCTCTGTAGGTACATTATAAAATCCTTGGATCGTTCATAATTACATGCAGGGAAGGGAATCATAGACTCAAACTCATCCCATAGTTCCTTTAGCTTAGTGAAATAGACTGATACAGAATGAACTCATTGAGACATAATAGCTATTTTTTTATGGATATTAAATGTTCTAGACCGATCTATCTTATCAAATCTTTCTTTTAAATCCTGCCAAACAACTTGAGCAGTAGTGGCATACACCACCCCACCAAGAAGACTACTTGAGACATAATTCATCTACCAAGATAGGACTATGGCATTCACCCTTTTCCCATTGACCCCACAGTTCAACAAAGAACCTTTCTTTATTCCAAGATCCATCGACCAAACCCACAATGTTTCTTCCTAATAGCGCAATCCTAATAGACTTACTCCAAACCCTATAGTTTTCACTTCCTTTTAATTGAAACGAAATGATAATCATACCTGAAACATCTTAATTGGACAGGTATAGGGGATGATTGAAGTCTACTGGAGCCTGCAATCCTTGAATCATTGGAGGAACTCCATTTGCAACTGTTGAGTTCACTTGATTTGCAACATCATTGACTGTTGTATTTACCATTTTTGACTGATTTCAATAGATAAATGCAAAAACACCAAGAATCACGATTCAGAGATCATGAATTCACACTTCAGAGTATACAATTCCTTCTGAATCGATTACAGCTTAACTCTGTTGGCTAAGCTCTGATACCATGATGAATTATAGAGTAATGAAATAAATAGACTGAGTATTCAAGATAGAAAGAAGAGAAAGAGGAGGAGAAGAAGAAGAAGCAAAGAAGATGGAGATTGATCCTTTATATAGTAAACTAACTAACTGCCTTAACAACTAACCTACTAACAAAATTAGTAACTAACTTACTATACACATGTATAATAGAATATTCTAGATCATTGTATATCCTCAACAGTTTGAAAACTAAATCGATTGAGCAAGGAAAACAAAATTAAAAGGTAATATAGATATCAAAATAATTTTATCGTATATTATCATAATCTGAAACAAATGAATGAATCAACAAATTGTATCTTACAAATCTATGCTCAACTATATTATAAATATCCTATTATGTAAATTTTGTTTGTCTCTCTAGACCAAAGTGGAGCATGAAGATGTAGCAGGATCATATAGAGCAGGAACCAAATATTTCCTTCCGTTTGTACCATGCGCATTGTAGCTTGCACCTGTTGTTTTATCCACCAATAAATCTCCAGCGTAGCCTGGGTAAGCGCCTTTGGCGTAGACACCAGGGCAAGCAGAGGCAGCTTCCAATGGCGCATCTGCTTCGCCCTGGTAGTAACCGTTTCCAAATGGGTTTGTAGCGGTTCCAGCTAATAAGCTAGCTAAGTTGATCACCATACCGTCAACACCCACATCGTTGTTTGGTGCACCCAATGGTGAGCTTTGTGGACCGTAGATGGGCTGGTGGAAAGGCCAAGCACAGTAGCCAGGACAAAAAGTTTCTGAGTTACCCACCCAAATATAAGCAAATTTGTACGTTTTGCCGTTAATAACAGCACCCTTAGAAGCCCCATGAGTTCCACACCGATTAACACAGAACCCATCAACGGCGACATCAGAGGCGGTCAAAACAACGTTAATGGCGTCTTGCTGTTCACCCTTTGATGCCAATTGCACAATTTGCTTCTGGGTCAGTGATTTTCCTAGGGAATAATTTTCGATGAGAATTTGTTTACCCAAATTAAGGGAAAGGGTGTTCTTAGAATTAGCGAGATGGTAGTATTTTTCAGTGGTTTTCCACCACTGTGCTACTGAAGGATTGGTTTTAGATGGAGTCGAAGAAGAAAGGGAGTTGATGAAATCAGATACAATAGCTCTTTGAGACGGCTTGAATTTACCATACCAGATCAGATTAACAGAGATTTTGCCAGAAAGAAGTGCACCCTTGTGGTACTTCAAGAGCTGCATTTGTGGGTCTTGTACTAAAGCAGTGAGCTTTCTTGAAGCAAAGCACACATTAAAGAAGGAAATAACAAGAAAGATTTTCAAAATGAAATGGGTCGAATTGGAACTGAAAGAAGACATATTTTGTTCCTTTTGTATTTCTTTGTAAATAGAAGCTCTAAGTTTTGATGGAAATTTGAGTGTGTGAGTAGTTTGGATGTTGGAGAAGAGGCGGATTATTTATAGCGCAATTGAAAGAGGGCATTTTGCTTGTTACGAAGGTGCGAAGAAGTAGAAAAGTTGACTTTAATATAAAACGCGTTTGGCATTAAGTGTTAGTAGCTGTGTAAAATAAGGAAGAGAATAACTTTACTGCCAACTAATAGCGGTTTCTATTTCCACGGCCCTACTATGGGTATCGCTCACTGCTATAATTGACTTCATTAGTGTTGCTGCACCACCACTTTCGTGATAGTCAAAATATTGAAAGAAATGTGCAAAATATAGCAATGTAAATATACTAACCCACATCCCCACAACTACTTCATCCATTTCCAATTTTAGGTAATACATTTTTTTTTCATTGTTAGTTTATTTGAGGAAAAGATATTTTAAGTTTTAGATCAATTTTGGTAACTATTATTCCTTAATAGGAATGGAGAGGGTATGTCCAAAATATGTTTTAAAAAGTAAAGGGAATCAATCCGCTCCTTCGAAGTACATAATTTATCAAATGGTGGTGAATTCGATCTTCATGGATAAGCTTACATACATGCCGCGTCTTAGACATGTTGTAGATTGCCCATTTCTCATACTGCCCTGTCTAGTTAATACTCCTTTGCCCACTCCTCAATCCTCAAACCTGCCTTGTGAATGAAGTAATTAATACATACTAGGTTAGTACTAAAGTTACCATTATATTCACGCACTGACCAGAAAAGAGATATATTGCAAAACATGCTTCTTCTTCTTTTTTTTTAAGAAAAAAGAATTTTTTGATGATAGTGGAGTTCTTTTGATGAACACTAGCGTGAGAAGCATTTTCACGATCCCTTCTTTACCACTGAGCTTTCAATCAGTTTTGTTAAATGTTCACAAATTAGTGTACATACATATTTATTTAATTTTCTAACAGTGGCGGCTCAACGCAATCGGAAGCCTAAAGCGAAATTTCAACTAGAGGCCTAAAATCTAAATAAACTTTATATCCATTATTTTTTTTATAAAAGTTCTTACATTTTTAGATGCAAAGTATATATACTTAATATTTTTTTTATAAATGATTTATTCAATTTCTTTTTCAATTATTAGCTTTAGACAAGATTTTATCAATTCAACGCTGAAAACATATTTTTACTCATGCAATTATTATATCAATTGTTAGCATACTTCTATAAGTAATAAGTTGGCAAATTTCAAATAAAGATAAGAGTTAGAACCATAGAATTTGATTCAAGAAGTTGATAATTTGTATATTCCACAATTTTACTATGTTTGTTGTAATGCTTGAAAATCTAAGAAAAAATAGAAAAAGAATTTGCAATTCGCTTTGTTCAACACTTTTCGACTATTGATTCATATTGTTAACGGAGTACTACTCTAACTTATCAAACATTTAAAGAAGAGAGTGTAATAGGAGTTAAAAGAATAAAATAATGTGAATATTAGTGTAGAGAGTGTAAGAAAATAAAACATTTTTTCTTAATTTCTTCTATAAAAAATAAACACATAATTTATTCTTAGTAAAAATTTAAGAGGCAATCAAATAAGCATAGCGCTGCCCCTGTTTTCTAATACAAATATATAGTCTATAAAAAATTAACACATAATTTATTCTTTTTGTTTACCCATTATACTTGTAATTTCAAAAAGTAAATTATAGTATCCTATAACACCCCATGGGGAATAAGTGAAAAATCCTTGAAAACAATTTGCTTGCATATTCCAATTCCAATTAAATATATTGGCAGCTCCTTCAATTATACATTATTATTAGCATTTAGTAAAAAACGAAAACAGAGCCTACTAAATAATTGGCTTCTCCATGTTTATGCTTAATAGACATTCTTCCAAGTCTTATACAGTCTATGAAATGTAAAGCTAATAATTTTCTTAGGTGCGCAACTAATAAACCTTGGCCTAATTGAACATCTCTAATTAATTAAGCTGAATTCCCAAAATATTGTTGATTTGCATCACCTGTGTTTGTTTGAAAACTAAATCAATTGAGCAAGGAAAACAAAATTAGAAGGTAATATAGACATAGCAAAATAATTTTATCGTATATTATCATAATCTGAAACAAATGAATGAATCAACAAATTGTATCTTACAAATCTATTCTCAACTATATTATAAATATCCTATTATGTAAATACTGGTTGTCTCTCTAGACCAAAGTGGAGCATGAAGATGTAGCAGGGTCATATAGAGCAGGAACCAAATATTTCCTTCCGTTTGTACCATGTGCATTGTAGCTTGCACCTGTTGTTTTATCCACCAATAAATCTCCAGCGTAGCCTGGGTAAGCTCCCTTCGCGTAGACACCAGGGCAAGCAGAGGCAGCTTCCAACGGCGCATCTGCTTCACCCTGGTAATAACCATTTCCAAATGGGTTCGTGGCAGTTCCAGCTAATAAGCTAGCTAAGTTGATCACCATACCGTCAACACCCACATCGTTGTTTGGTGCACCCAATGGTGGGCTTTGTGGTCCGTAGATGGGCTGGTGGAATGGCCAGGCGCAGTAACCAGGACACAGAGTCTCTGAGTTACCGACCCAGATATAAGCAAATTTGTAAGTTTTGCCCTTAATAACTGCACCCTTAGAAGACCCATGAGTTCCACACCGATTGACACAGAACCCATCAACAGCAACATCAGAGGCGGTCAATACAACGTTAATGGCGTCTCTCTGTTCACCCTTTGATGCCAATTGCACGATTTGTTTCTGGGTCAGTGATTTTCCAAGGGAATAATTTTCGATGAGAACTTGTTTCCCCAAAGAGAGGGTAAGTGTGTTCTTAGAATTGGCGAGATGGTAGTATTTTTCAGTGGTTTTCCACCATTGTGCTACTGAAGGATTGGTTTTAGATGGAGTTGAAGAAGAAAGAGAGGTGATGAAATCAGATACAATAGCTCTTTGAGATGGTTTGAATTTACCATACCAAATCAGATTAACAGAGATTTTGCCTGATAGAAGTGCACCTTTGTGGTACTCCAAGAGCTGCATTTGTGGGTCTTGGACTAAAGCGCTGAGCTTTCTTGAAGCAAAACACACATTGATGAAAGAAATCAATACAAAAAGTGATAAAATGTAATGGGAAGAAGACATTTTCTTTTTCTCTTCTTAAAAACAATAAGGAGAAGTTGAAACTTTGATTGAAGTTTAGAGTAGTTTACTAGTTTGGATGGAATTTAGGAGAAGAGAAGGGGAATATATATAGTATAGTAGTACTACAATTGAGAGAGAGAGAGAGAGAGAGAGGAAAAATGAGTTAAAGTAAAACGCGTTGTCATGATTGATTAACTGGTGCTAGCTGCACAACTTAACAAAACTTTACTCCCATTTAAGTTATAGCGGTTACTACTTCCGCGGCTCAACAGTTCACAATTGACTTCACTGTTACAACTCACAAGTAACTTCATTCATTAGTGCTCCTATACCAGTCTCCTCGGAGTCCGTCAATTTTAAATTTATTTTGATTTGGCATGGAAATCAAAATAGTTGAAAGGCTTTTGAATTGTATGATCTTAAATTCAGATGAACCCCTTGCTCTCACTTGGCTCCGTCACAATTGTTGACGGATGAGCTAACATGTATAACATGCAAATGTTAGATCCACCAAACTGTAACTATAAACAATAATTATACAATATGTATCAATTGCCACCTATTTTTGTGTTCTAGATTGTACCCTCTTCATACCTGCCCTGTCAAGTTATTACTTTTACTAGTCAAAACTTAAATTCTACGCTTAACGCGTTATGGAGTAGCTAATACTTTACAGCTTCACTCCAAAGTCTTTAGTTATTTGGACTATATTTCTGTGGAAACTGACAAAAGAAGTATCCCAAGTTTTCTTTTTCTCTGCATTGAAGTCGGACTAATTCGAATCCGTACCACATAGGGCTCCATTTAGGGGAAGTGCTCCTTGTGCAACCTTATTCACTATACTACAATCATTGGTGGTAAGTATTTGAAGTTCTATTTTCGCCAGCAAAAAAGGTTTTTTCTTACCCAACGGCAAAAGTTCAAGAAAATCATTGTATAATACATTTTTCTAAATAATTGGATGACTCTTCAATTATTTGCATTTACTAAAATACAACAATATTCCTTCCCATTTTTCATAATAATTGTGCATTATTTAAAAACCATTAATCTTATAATATAGTAGTTGTCATGACAATTGACATCCAAGCCTACAAAAAAAGAAAATGATAGAATTAAGTTGGACAAAAAAACCAGAGAGGCCAAAGAAACATATATACTTGCTTGATTTCTAATTCATTGATCCTTTCAGAGAAGTTCGGAAGAATGCCAGAGATGTATATTGTTCTTTTGCCTGGTCAAAACTGGAAAACATAGCCCACCAAATAATATTGGCTTCTCTAAGGCTATTTTCGTAAAATTTCCACATGTTATTCACCATTATAAGGGTAATGCTAAATGGCCAGAAACTAAAAACATCTTTAATATTTTTTTATTTTAAAATAAACTGATTTTTTTTCCATTTTTTAACTAAAAAATATTAAAGTTAAAAGGGTAAAAATGTTCAAAAAGGTAAAATACCATTATGGCCAAATTTTTTGGCCAAAAGGATTTTTCCCTATTATAATTTGCTTAGGCGCAACTAATCCTTTAATTTGCGTAGTTAATTTATCTGAATTAATAATGCTAAGATATACACTAAATTAAACTACCAATCATTGTATTATTGGCCTCTAATTAGTAGAGTTCAACGTAACAAATGTTGGTCATTATTTTCCTCCTTTGTTTGGCTTGGAACTAAAAAGGAGAAGGAAAACGGTTTTACTTCCTCAAAATGGTGGTTAGCTTATTCCTTCATTTGCTTAATAGCAAAACATTAGGACTTTAAGTAAGCAACGTGCCGGAACATGTAGTATGAGATTAATAAATGAATTTTACTTAATTATACTCATTTTATCTCATATTACTTGTCCACTTTTTCTTTGATCAAAACTTTGTATTTGTATAAGAAATTTATTGGACGTACAAATTATTATTCCGATAATTTTTATTTTTAGTTTGAAAAAAATGAAATTTCAAACTCATAAACTTTAACTTCTGATTTCGCCTTTGTCCTTAAGAAACCATACACAGTTGAAATTTCGAGAGTCAATCAATTTTTTATTTATTAATATTTCTGTAAATAACTTTTAAATATTTTAAATTATTATTATGATATTTAATACCATAATTTTCAAATATATAAATTTTATTTGAAATAACTTAAAAGTTTCTAAATTCAAATTTAAAATTTCAAAATCAAAGCGTAGAACATTCTTAATTGTGAGTAGTTATTATATTTAAATTTGAAAAAAGAAAACCTGATATAAGCGCGCGATATGCCGTGGTTTGACAGTTATCACTTTTGTCATTTTCGATTCTTTCCACAAAGATGACCGACCAAACACAACTTCATTTTTGTTATTTTGCTGTGACAGTTGGCTGTCTCTTATGGTCCCTCTTCAATCTTAGCTGTAACTTTGCTGTGATCTATGTGTACATTCACTCCTAATCTCCCTCTTATTATTAAAAAAAATAGGCGTTGCACTCTTTTCTATTTAACTATTTATCTTCATTAGTTAACCCCCTATATATAATTAACAGTTAACACCCTCTCCTCACTCACTCTCACACCAATTCTCAACTATTTTTCCTTCATAATTGCCTAAACAAAATGGCTTCTCTCATCAATACAACTTTTTCTTTTTTACTTCAACTTTCAATTGTTCTTTCTTTCTTTCATTTCTGTGTAGCAACCAGGAAACTTGAAGAACAAGCTGATCTCTATAAGTTCCATTACCATAATGGCCCTCTTCTTACTGGTAAAATCTCAATTAACCTTATTTGGTATGGCAAGTTCAAGCCCAATCAACGTGCAATTATCTCAGATTTCATCACCTCCTTATCCTCTTCTTCAACAAAAATCTCTCCCAACCAACCATCTGTAGCCACGTGGTGGAAATCGACTGATAAATATTTCAGTTTACTAAAATCCAAAAAATCATCTCCTTTATTTCTATCACTTAGTAATCAAATATTGGACGAGAGTTATTCTCTTGGAAAATCACTTAAAGATGAACATATTAAACAATTAGCAGCTAAAGGCGATCAAAGAAATGCAATTAACATTGTGTTAACGGCGTCTGACGTAGCCGTTGATCGGTTCTGTACCAGCCGATGTGGGACACATGGATCTTCTTTGAGTCCCAAAAATACCCCTCCCAAGGGAAAAATTTACAAATTTGCCTATATATGGGTTGGTAACTCGGAGAAGCAATGTCCGGGTCAATGCGCGTGGCCGTTTCACCAACCCATCTACGGACCCCAGGGTCCAGCCCTGGTCGCACCCAACAATGATGTGGGCTCGGATGGGTTGGTGATAAACTTGGCTAGCTTATTGGCTGGGACCGTGACGAACCCTTTTGGAAATGGTTACTATCAAGGATTAGCTGACGCGCCACTAGAGGCAGCGTCAGCTTGTCCTGGAGTTTATGGAAGTGGGGCCTACCCTGGATATGCTGGCAATTTGTTGGTGGATACTACCACTGGTGCTAGCTACAATGCGCATGGTGCTAATGGGAGGAAGTTCTTGCTACCGGCGTTATTTAACCCTTCCACGTCTTCATGTTCTACTTTGGTTTGAAGAAAATATGTTTTTAATTAATTAGTGCGTTAGTTATAGAGAGAGTTGTACTAAGGGAAATTTAGTTAATAGGATATTCTTTCATTCTGTATAATTCATATTCTTTCGTATCGATTGATAAATAAAATTATTCCTGATTTTTTGTTACATGTATTCTACTATTTCATAGCAAATTGGTATTTGATTACAAAAGAAGAAAAGAATTGTAGTCTTTCTTGAAAAGAAACTCTTTTTGACAAGGATAATAAGAATTTGGGATGTATATTGCAATAGAAAATGACCATTTATTAATTGATGTTGAAAGGTGTGATCATCTTTACTAAAATGTTGTCAGAGAGAACACTTTTATTAATTAATTATATTTTCAACACGCCACTCATGTGCGGGCCTGATTCTTTTTCATGAGTCAATCACGTGAAAATTCTTTTTAATTTTAAGTAGCGGTGAGATTCGATGTCAGGATTTTTGCCTGCTCTGATATCATGTTGAAATGTGTGACCATCTCATCTAAAAGTTTAAGCTTTTAGTGAGAGCACACTTTTATTATTTAATGATATTCTCAACCATTGATAAAAAAACCCAAAAGATTTGCAATCGATTCTAATGGCTTCAATTGAGACATTGTAATAATTAAAACCTGATCACATATAAAAGTAACTTCCTTTTTTAATCACTCTTAGATGTGAATCAAAATTCTGTAGAAAATATGGGTTTATTATTATTTTCGTATAAATCATTGAACAAAAGATTAGGCTCCTATACGCCGTGCTAACTAGTTGGGCTCTTTTCATTGAAATTTGCCTAAAAAATGTTGATAGGCCTGTCACAAGAAAGTATTGGCAAAGGAAAAATTATCTAAATACATATCTTATTTTACCATAATTTTTTTAAAATTTCCTATCATTTAAACAAAATTTAAATATTCTCTCTATGATACATCACTCCCCTCTTCGCTGATATATCTCTACCTCTCGAATACATCCCTCCCCTCTCTGATACATTTTTTCCCTCTCTGATATATCCCTCTCCTCTTGGATACATCCCTCTCCTATGTATCCAAATGTTCTATCCCCTCTTGGATACATCTCTTCCCTTTCGAATACATCCCTCCCCTATGTATTCAGATGTCTCCTGATATATGGGATTTATGTATCCGAAATTCCAGTATGGGATTTATGTATTTAGCTCTTAATACTATGTGATTTATGTAAATTATACATTGACAAATGTTGGCCCTGACTCCTTCTTTCTTAAATATAAGGACCGTTTTGCCATTATTTTTTATTTATTATTTATTTTTGATAAACTACCTTATTAGACATACATGCATACCGCATATACTAATCATATATATTCTTTCAAATAATTATGTATCTTACCACTATTTCAGAGTTTTCTCTCATATATTGAGGAAGATATATACATATAGATACATGTATTTTGCTACTAGATACACTAAAATAGAAAAAGAGGCAAGCGAGATAGACATGTATCTCAGATGCATGTGAATCACATTAGATACATATATCTATATGTATCTGAGATACCAGATACAAAGGAGAATGGTGAGCGAGATGGAAGGGAGATAATCGGCATTTGTTATGTATACCAAATACATGCAAATTCACTTGGCTACGATGTATCTACAATAAATTACACCTAATTTTGATCCCATGTATCTCGATATATATGTATCTAAATGTATTTGTATGCACAAAAATCTGAAAAGATTCATAATATTGCAAACTAGTGTGTATCTCAGTAATTAATTCCTAAACTAGTGGAATTTCTATTAATTTCCCTCCCATCTTTTTTGGAAAAATTACATGGTTAAGTAAACATATACTAGCTAATTAGTCATCATAGCTATAGTTTTAGTTAATTATCACTCGCGACCAACATTCAGTGATAATAACGTAGGTTGGAGTTTCGAGTTTGTATAATTCGTACATTTGTATATTTTTGAATTTGTATAATATAATTTGTATAACTTTTGTATAATGTAATTTTGTATAATATAATTTGTACAACTATTTATAGTTCAAATGTTTGAGTTTGTATAAATTCGTTATTTCGAGTTTATATGAAAATAGCTCAATTATATAAACGTACCCGTGAATTATACAAACGAGACAACTTAAACTATAGTTACAGCCCGAAAATATGCAAACTATAGCTTTGAAGCATAATTAAGTTTATTATAGTGACTATTTGCGAAAATTCTTTTTATTTTTTGAAATATCACTTTATTGAAGAATTAGTAGTCATTTGTCCATATTTTATTGTGAAAAATAAAAAAAGTAGCTTTTGTTCTCAAAATAAAAAATTAAATTTGAAAATTGTTGTGTTATGCTATTAATACAATTGTTTTTCAATTCTTGTGAATAATATAAAGTAAAAATATTTTTTGATGTTTTTCAAATTCTGAAAATAAATTAAAATTTAACTTTAACGTCAAAATTTTACGATCAAACATATTTTTCGGTTCAATCCCTAAAAAAAAAAATCGGCATTGTGTTCAAGTACTAATGCACATACGAATCATAATGGAAGTAGACGTAAGTAGTCAACAGATACCAAACCAGTATTTAAATTTTTGGTTGAGAGATTGAAGATTTGATGGAAATGAACGTACAAACAAACGGCTCAATAAGTTTGATGCCTTCTACCCACCGTTTAATTGTGGATGACTGGATGCTACCTTACTTTGTCTCTCTTCTCCGTAACAAAAATTAATAATTTCTCGTTTCAATTTCTTTATCTAATTTTAACTTGACATGTTATTAAGAAATGAAATAAGACTTGTGAAATTTATGGTTTCAAATTAAAAAATTTGGTGTGTTTGGTACGAAGGAAAATATTTTATTGAAAAATAAGTGAATTTCTTACTTATTTTCTAGTGTTAAATTAGAAAATGTCCCAAGAACGTTTATATGTTATCTAGCAAAACACTATAAAAGTAAGAAGAGATGGGAATGGGGATAGCGGTATGGTCAAGGGGTGTGAGGGTGAGCTGTATGGTTAAGGGATGGGGGTTGGATGTGAGGGTGAGCGGGAGGAGACAATAAATTTGGAATGTCACTTATTCAATTAGTTTTTCCTACTTTCATTAGGAAAGTCATTTTCTCATTGTTAAAAAATTGTTTTCCAGAGTAATATTTGTCAAAATCATATATAGAAATATTGAAGAATATTTTTTGAAAAATATTTTCCTCCATACCAAACACATTGTAACATGTCATGTCAAAAATTAAAACTGAAAATTAACAAAAGAAATGAGTTTAATATTCAATTTTAAACGAACCAAAAAAATAAATTAAAACGGAGAGTATATATCATATACTCATGTCTATGTAACTCAATCGAGTTGTTGTCACGACCCAGATCGTCGTAATTGGCACCACACTAACTCTCCGGTGGGAGAACCACCTACAACTCAAACCAAGCAACTAAACCAAAATTAAGGCATTTAAGTTACGGAAACAAGTTAAATACTAAGGAAATAACTAAGGAGTTCCCATAAACTCCAACAAAAGTCTAACAAGAACTAAACAATGCGGAAGAAATAACCTAGAACCTGAAAGTCAATGTACCAAAACATATAACAATGAACCAAGTCTAAACAAGAAGGGATGCAACCCCCAACTAATGTACTAATAACTAATAGAACATAACCTTAGTCCGGAAATGGTGGACATAGACGAAAGAGAACCCATGACAGCCCGAAAGAATTGGCTCACCCTTGAATTCGAAAAGTGCTAAATAAGATCGCTTAGGGGTTTATTTACGACTTTAAGTCGCGTCTAGCCCGCCACAGTGGTCACCACCCCGCTAAAGTGGCCTCGCCAAAGTGACCAAAATCCTCGCCAAGGCGGGTTTCACGAAACAGAGAGCTATTTAAAGAATTCCAAAATCTTTATTTCACAACACACCTCTAACCAACGACGCTCAGAAAATACCTTTTATGCTAAGATCGATTTCGGGAGTTCTACTCGTCTGAATTCAATTCCGTAAAGTCATACGGATTTCTTAACGAGTTATCTAACCACTCATGTAATCAAAATCATAAATAATTCAGCCGATTGTTACCAGATTTTCCTACACCTCAATGACTCTGATTTCGTCCAAATCTGGACAAGGTTGGAAAAATCCAAATACTACGAAAAAGTTTTCCGGCCCCAAATTTTTCCCCGTTGGCATTTCTATAACGACAGGAACAGGTTGTTACAGTTGTCGACTCAATAGTCATTCAGTGCCTTGATTGGTGGTTGACCAAGCTTTAATTACTCATGAATTATGAATAGCTATCTAGATATACTACAGTATTATTAAGAGAGTTTGTCAATGTCTAATTCAATGTTCGTTTAATCCTCTTCTTAAATATTTAAGGCATGTTTGAAAATCCAAGGTACTACTATTAGGTTCCATAATTCCTAGGCTAGTAATTATAATTACTTACTAATTTATTCACCATAACATAATTATATATTTAGTTGCACATCAAGTAATGTTGAATTCAATTAGTTGCACATCCAAGTAATGTTGAATCCAGAAATTTGATTAAGGGTGTACTTAAAATTCTATATATATGTATACATAAGATTTTGATTTATATACACGATACAATTTCTTATATATGCATTATAATGTTTCAAAAAAAATTGTATGCCTCTTGTCGTGGATAGATGTCTCATGCCATCTTTTGTGAACAGGTATGTCCGAGAATAAATTGTAATGTAACTCTAAATAAGCCACTACTCTTGCTCCAACTAGTAATCCATAAAGGAGTTTAACAAATATAAAATCGGAGGCCTATACCATACATCTTGCTGCCTTGAGATGACTGCATCTTAACAACATGACCAAATGGAGGTGGAAAACTCTTAGATAAATTGGACGATAACTATCACCTTCTCTATACTGATATACACTCTAAAGAAGTAATAGAGAATCTGACACATAATAAAATTTAGGTAACAATTAAAACAAGTATTTTTTTTATTTTTTATTTTATTTTACACCCGGTGTTCAAAGCCCATATTGGAGCTCCGACTAAATTCGAATCGCGCTCTGCCGGTCCAATTCGAGGGTGGCGCTCCCAACATAATTTTCTCCATACCCAGAATTTGAATCCGAGACCTCTGGTTAAGGGTGAAACACTCCCACCAGTGCATCACAACCCATGTTGGTAATTAAAATAAGTATTCTATTTAAAGTAAACATGTAACAATCATCCAAACAAGCTAGGGTAAGTTAATAAAATCACTTCTTTCGTCGTTTTAGAAATGGGTAAATTAAATTTCTTTAGAAATATGGACGTTGCTTCATGCTATCTTCAATTTGTTGCCGGGCCCTCCTCGCTTCTTTTTTGACATTTGTTAACTACTCTCTACTCTTAATTAAGGTTGCAAATTGTATAGTATGAAAACGTGTTGGGTTAATTAATACTTTCTCCGTCCCATTTGATGTGAGTTAGTTTGATTCAGTATATAATTTAAGAAAGAAAGAAAGTGTTTTAAAACTTGTGGTCTAAAATGAGTGATAAAAATTTGTGTGACTATAAATAATTTCATTAAGGGTAAAATAGATATTTTAAAGTTAAATTGTTACTTAATATAGAAATGCGTCATTATTTATAGGACTGATTAAAAAGGAAAGTAAGTCACAACCAATTTTACATTAATTAATACATCTCCTACAATTGGAAGCCACCGAAAGGGATACACTTTATGAGCAACGACTAACTTGATTCATTGCATGGACCAAGCATCATTCATTTTAATTGAGTTCTCTTCGAGAGTTTCAAAGTTTTAATTTTATTTGTTCAGTTTGAACTTTTCACACCTCTAAATAATAATAATGATTGAAATAAATATTAATTTATCATAATAATCATGTTAATAGACGTTTAGTCTTAGATCTCAAAAATTTATTTAAAGAATAAGTAATTAATATTAAGAATATAAAATAAGAAAATATTTTTTTTATTATATTAAAAATAATAAGTAAATAAAAATATATTTTTAATATCATAGACTGATAAAAGTAAACGAAAGAGTAATAGATTAATCTTTTTATGTTTTCATCGATCAAGTCAAGATGATCTATCATAATTAATAACATGGAGTATATGCAAAGGTTAATAGCTAGAAACGGTGTAGAGTAGTATATCATATTACCGATTAAATTTAAAAGTTATATTATATGAGAGTATATATAATTTAAATTCTTTATTCAAATTGAAATGGGGTGTCAATTATTTACTATAAGCAAAGTGGGAGTAATAAACTCCAGAAGATCAATAGCCTCAAAAGTCAAGCGCTCATCCAGAAAGTTCAGACCACCCTAGTAGCTAGCTAACAGTTTTTAATTAGTACTTAATCAGATGATCAACAACCTAGATTACGCAAACTAAGCTGTACATTTGGATAAAGCAAAAGGAGATTAGTGACACTGATCAGGTGAATTTCTATGGATAATCACAGCAGTCTTCTATATCTTCAAATTTAATTTTCCTCAATTTCTCAATTCATACTACGTAACAGGGGAGGATCTAGGAGGTCGGGTCGAATTTCGTCAATAAAAAAAATATTATATATATATATGGATTTTGAATCCGATAAACATAAGGTATAATTAAGATTGATTTAGTGATTTCGGGGATTTGAAATTTATTTTGAGATTTCAAGTTAAAATCTTTGACACTACATTTTTATATTCTTAAGTCTCTAAGTTAAAATCCTAGATTGACATATCAGAGTAGACAATATGTTCCTAAATACATTTTTATATATAATATAGGAATTGGGGAGAATTGACTAATTAATCTGAAATGTTCTCCCTTACCCAAAAAATACCTTTACCTGTTGCCATTTTTCCAAACTAGCTATTGTATATTTATATTTGTAATTAGTATACTAGCTACTATCCCACGGTTTCAACCTAAAAATATGCAATTTGCACATTAATATTCTTTAGGTCAACTATTCAATCGTCATTTTTTTCATACTTATTTCATCAGGCCCCCAACATGCTCATCACCTATTCAACAATACCAAATCTTCCTTTTTTATTTTATCTACTTTCTCAACACTTTCCCAACTATCTTCCCTCATATATATATAGAGAGACATAATTCAATATAATTGTCAGACTCAAAACACAAAACAATTCTCTTACAATATTCTTATTACCAATGGGATCCACTAAGCCTATGATAACCATTTTCATCTTACTATATTCACTCTTTGTTCTTGTTCCTATTCCTTCTTTAGCCAATTCAAGAATACTTGCTCTAGTTAAAGAAAAACCCCTTGTCCTCAAATACCATAAAGGGGCTCTATTAAAAGGAAATGTTACGATTAATCTTATATGGTACGGAAAATTCACTCCTGCACAACGTTTGATTATCGTCGATTTCATCCAATCTCTTAGCCCTAAAACCAAGAAAATTACGTCACCACCTTCTGTCGCTTCGTGGTGGAGCACAACCGAGGCGTACAAAGGTGGTGCTTCGGTTATTTCCCTAGGAAAACAAATTTTCGACGAAAAATATTCCCTTGGAAAATATCTGAAAGACCCTCAACTCGAATCTTTAGCTTCTAAAGCTACTCGGGTCAACTCCATCGCTGTTATATTGACGGCGACGGATGTGGGGGTCGACGACTTCTGCATGAACCGATGTGGCATGCACGGGTCGACCCGGTTGAAGAAAGCGGGTAAATTTGCGTATGCATGGGTGGGTAATTCAGCGAGTCAGTGTCCGGGTCAATGCGCGTGGCCATTCCAAAAGCCGATTGTGGGACCACAGATTACGCCGTTAGTTGCACCAAACGGAGACGTGGGGGTTGACGGAATGATTATCAACTTGGCGACTGTTTTGGCCGGTACCGTTACGAACCCGTTTGATGGCGGGTATTTTCAGGGCCCAGGTAACGCGCCTTTAGAAGCTGTGTCTGCTTGTACCGGGATATTCGGGTCGGGTGCATTTCCTGGATATCCGGGTAAGGTTTTGCTGGATAAAAAAACGGGTGCTAGCTATAATGCGCCGGGTGTGAATGGGCGAAAGTATTTGCTTCCTGCTATGTGGGATCCAAAAACGTCAAAATGCAAGACACTCGTGTGAAATTATATATATTTGCTATAAAAGAAAAAGAAAAGGAATTATTTTGTAATATTTATTTGTTTATTCGATTTGGAAATTGTTTGTTTTACAATACTATATTCATA
>JAJOOH010009710.1:0-20367 GCA_029582605.1 Solanum gracilifrons | reverse complement strand
GAAGTACTCAACTGGATCAACGGCGAACTGGATGTTGGCCTTGGGTACCTGTGTCTCATCATAATAAGATGCAAGCCAACTGGCATCAGTACATTGAATGTACGAGTATGTGAGTTGGAAAGCTAAACCACAACTCAAGCTTGAAAGGAGTACAAAGAAACTCTTACCTTGGCTCTGTTTAACTCTTGAATAACTGAACTCAATATATTAAGCAATACGATACATGCAATATATAAAGCTTGTAAAACAGTGTAAACAACTTAGCTCGTTAAAGATAAAACAATAACAGCTCAACTTTACTTGTATAAAAGTAATATAACTTTAGTGGGAGATTCTTTAATCGACAATCACCACTATGAGCCCTAGTGGTGATACAACATTTTACCTCACGTTGCCCGAGGACATCCTATACCTTGCCGTGATATAGGAAGCTAATGATACAACGTTTTACCTCATGTTGCCCAAGGACCATCATATACCTTGCCGTGATATAAGAAGCTAATGATACAACGTTTTACCTCACGTTGCCCAAGGACCATCATATACCTTGCCGTGATATAGGAAGCTAACGATACAACGTTTTACCTCACGTTGCCCAAGGACCATCCTATACCTTGCCGTGATATAGGAAGCTAACGATACAACGTTTTACCTCACGTTGCCCGAGGACCATCTTACACCTTGCCGTGATATAGGAAGCTAACTTTACCAAGTGGATCCACTAGCTTAATCTTACGGATTCATCTAAAAAGTATGACCCGTTAACTCCCATGTTGGCACATGGTTCATATGGAGAGTTGAGTTTATAGGAACTCGTATCTCCAATTCGGTGCTCAAGATTACTCCCAAAAATACTTAGCTCATAAGTGTTTTAAACACATCTTTCTTTATTTGAGATAATTACTCAAAACTTAGCCCAAAGGCTCTTTTGGAAAACATAATTCCTTTCTTACTCAAATGTAAAAACATTTAGAAACTTCTTTGGGAATACATAGTTCCCTAATACTTTTGAGAAATGAACTCAACTTTAAACTCTTTACTCAACTTGAAACACTTACTTGACTTGAAACTCTTGACTTAACTTGAAACTTGAGCCTTAAAATGAAGTTAAAACATTCAACAAAGACTTTTGGAAAGCTTTAAAGACTTGCTTTGACTCCCTTCTTGAACTTCTAGACTCAACTCTTAACTTCCCTTTTACTTGGAAACTTACTCTCCTTGAATTGGAATCATGGATTCAAGGTGTTTGATCACGTGTTATGGACGAGTTCTTGACGTTTAAACGTACCTTGGGGTGTTGGAAACAACTTGGGAACATAGGTACAATACCTAGGAACATGTATGAGAAAGGGGGGAAAGGATGAGAAGACTTGGCGCTCTGAGAGGCGCGGAGCGCCAGACCTCAAACTTCAGAGAGGTCTGGTTGGGGCTCTGGTAGGGACGGCGCCCCAAGGGCTGGACCTCAGAGTCCCTCTTGGGGCGCGCTGGCTGGCGCGACGCCCCAGCCCTTTTCCCCGAAAACTTGACTTTTCTCCTCCTTTTCTCCAACTCTAAACCTTCTAAACTTCCAAGCTTTATACCCCAAAGACTTAGGATCATCAAAACCATTACCATACACTAGATTCAACTCAAAAACACCACCGGAAACATACACCAAACCAACAAGAACTTCAACACAACACAACTACAACTTCAACAATTATATCCAACAACTTCAACAAACATATTCAATCTTTTCTCGAAATTAAACGAGCTTGGCGTGTGGGGGAAAGAACCAACCCAACACTATGAACTCACATACCTAATAGGGATCACCCCCGACGATATTCACGACAATCTTTTGACAAAAACTTGCTTCTTTTTCTCGTTTCTCTCCTCTTCTTCTCTTCTTCACTCTCAAACCCTTACTTTCACTCTTTAAAATGAGGGAAACTGATCAAAATCAGTCTAACACACTAATATATATCCAAAAGAAAAGGCTAGGGAAAAGACCAAAATACCCTTACCATTTCCGGACAGATTTCCTGCCAACTGCTAAACTTTCAAAGGGCATAACTCGCTCATATGAACTCAGAAACGAGCAAACTTTATGGCGTTGGAAATATCATTCCACGGACTTTGCAAACATAACTGGAAAAACACCTAGATCATTCTGAGCTAGGAGTTCTAACTGTTCAAAGTTGGCCAAAAACTCATTATTTTCCATACTTACCCAAATTTTTCAGATTTGAAATTTTTCACATTTTTCCAAAAATGGCTATTTCCAATTTCAAGCTTTTTCAAAGTCATTTCAAATTGTCGGATGTTACAGCGACGCCCCATGCCCTTGCCCAGGTACACTCCGACTTTTCTCCTTCGTTTTTCAACTCTAAACCCCCTATTTCAACTTGGTTCTTTCCCCCAAACGCTTAGAATCGACTATATCCTCAATATACATAAGATTCTACTCGAAATCACACCTAATTGCATGAATCAAACTCAACAAACTTCAACAACAAGAACCCATAAGATTTCAAACGAATTTCATCAAGAACTCATAAGATTTGCTTTCAAAACAATACAACTTCGCTGAATTGAATCATGATTGGCGCATGGGTGAACTAACCCAGCGCTATGTGATCTCACGTAGGGATCAACCCTTGGCGAAATCCACACGCAATTCTCCAAGAAATCGACGAATCCTTGCTTCTTCTCCTCTTTTTTCCTTTTCTATTCTCTTCTATCAAAACCCTAATTCTTTTTCAAAAGTTTAAACTGACCAAGTTCAGTTTAGACCCCAAATAATTACCAAAAAATGATATTAAAATAATAGGGTATGGAAAAGACCATAATGCCCTTCTAAAATCCGGATTAGACTTTCCTTATTTGAACAACCCAACTTCAAATGGGCATATATCACTCATACGAACTCGGAATCGCGCAAACTCGGAGGCGTTGGAAAGATAATTCCAAGATATTTCCTACGGTATTTGGAAGCACACCTAACTCATCCTGATCTAGGAGTTATGGTAGTTTGAAGCTGACCCAAAATTCAAACTTAACATAACTCAACAAATTTCCAGATTTTTCATTCTTTCCTAAAATGACTATTTCCAATTCTATCTCTTTCTAGTTCTTTCAATTAGCGAGATGTTACATAAATAGAAAGAGAATCGCCCGAAATTTCAGTAAGTAAAAAAAGAAATCTTTGAAATTTCAATAAGTAGAATATTTAGAATTGACAGTAGAAACTACCACGAAATTGCTCCAAAAGAAATTTCAAGGAAATGACATTGGAATAACTATTGTCTAGTAAGTAGTACCTTATCACTATATTTATTATTGCAATAAAGATGGTGTTGACATTAGTTTGATTAGGTAAGAGTTAATTAATTCTTCCTCTATTCTTTCTAACTTGTTCATAACATCAAAAATAGATGGCTACTTATACTTGTCAAATTATTTTTTTTTAAAACAAAAGATAATTTATCATTTCATACCGATTTTACCTTTATTATTAAGTACATCCGCCTGAACTCTAGTTCACTTGTGTCCTTTTACTTTCTTCAAACATGACATTTAAATAACTGTGTTCTTAACTTATCACTATATTTAGGCTATATTTATAGTAATAAAGAGGGTTATTGACATTAGTAAGACTAGGTAAGTGTTAATAATTGCATAATGAACTATTGAAATTAAGTGAATAAAGTCATTTATTTTTTAATTTTAAAAAAGTAACTTATTGTTTGCTATTTTCACTTTAAGAAAATGTAATACTAGCTGGAAGATGCATCTACGATATTGTTTCAGCTGTTGAAGGCCAGAAAATTGAAAGAGATAACCAAAAGCACCTGAATTGAGTATATTTTTTGCGAGTTTCTTGAAGTAAAGACCTTGAAATAGATTCACGGAGAAATTCACAAAATAATTATAAATATTTGACTATGAATCCGATTCATTTATTATTGTACTAGTTTCTGGGTACACGCGTCGCGCGTATAGCCAAATGTATCGATTACTATAAACTTACAGTATATGACAATCGTGCTCCACACAAGTCCTTAGACATCTTATTATAATGTTTGACTTGTAAATGTTAAGTATTTATGTGATTTATGTTGCAGTAAAAAGTATAAATGATAATGGATATTAGAAGATTTTTTACCAATTAGTGTCACACAGATAATTGTTAGAGTAAGAGTGTTTGTTTGAAAATTAAAATAGTATGGACAAATTTATTTTGTCAGAAATTCATGCCAAGGGGGAGATTTGTTGGGTTTTATTTGCCCTGACTTTCTTACCATAAATAAGTTTTCCTTTTAGGAAAAGGTTTTGTAACATCCGGTAAGTTGAAATAACTATGAAGAGTCCTAAAAATCGGAGATAGTCATTTTTGGAATAAAATTGAAAATCTGGAAATTTGGTTAAGTGTGGGAAATCAGTGAGTTTTGGCCAACTTTGAGCAGTCATAACTCCTAGCTCAGGATGAGTTAGGAGTAGTTCCAGTTATGATTGTGAATCTTATGGAATGATCTTTCCAACGCCTTCGAGTTTGCTCGATTCCAAGTTCGTATGAACGAGTTATGCCCTTTGAAAGTTGGGCTGTTGGCAGGGAATCCGTCCGAAAATTTTAAGGGCATTTTGGTCTTTTCCCTAGCTATTTCTTTTGGGGTTATATTGTTGTGTTAGGCTGATTTTTGGATCATTTGGTCCCATTTTAAAAGAGTGAAAGCTAGGGCTTGAGAGTGAAGAAGAGAGGAAAAAGAGAAGAAGAGGAGAAGAAGAGGAGAAAGAGGAGATCAAGCAAGTTTCCGCCATGGATATCGTCGGGGGTGATCCCTACTAGGTATGTGAGTTCTTATTGTTGGGTTGATCCTTTCCCCCACACACCAAAATCATTTTTTTATTATTGAGAAAAGATTGGATATGTTGTTGAAGTTGTTGGGTTGTGTTGTTGGTGTTGTTGGTTGTGTTGTTGAATTCCCTTGTTGATTTGGGAATGTTTCCGGTTGTGTTTGGGTTGAAATCTATGGTATGTTGAGGGATTTATGATTCTAAATGTTTGGGGCTGGAGACCTTGAAGTTTAGAAGGTTTAGAGTTGGAGAAAAGAAGGAAGAAAAGTCAAGTTTTCTGGGGAGAGGGGTGGCGCGTCGCGCCTGCTAGCGCCCCCCAAAGGAGCTTCTGAGCTTTCCCCCTTGGGGCGCCGCGCCTAGCAGTGCGCCAGCAGGTCCCTTCTGAGCTTCAAGGGCTGGCGCTCCGCGCTTTGTAGAGCGCCAAGAACCCCATATTCCCTCATTCTTTTCATACTTTCTCATGCGTGTTCCTAGGTATTATACCTATGTTTCCTAGTTGTTTCCAACACTCTAAGGTACATTTAGACACCCCGAATTCATCCATAAACATGTGATCATATACCTTGAATTCATAGTTCAATTCAAGGCAAGTTAGGATCGAAGTTAAGGTGAAGTTAGAGTCAAGTCAAGCAAGGTTAAGAAGTAAGTTCAAGCAAGTCTCTAAAGCTTTTCAAGAGTCGTTATTAAACGTTTTACCTTCGTTTTAAGGTTCAAGTTTCAAGTCGAGTAAAGAGTATAGAGTTCAAGCCAAGTGAAGAGTCTCAAGTTTCAAGCTAAGTCAAGAACATAAAGTTGAGTTCATTTCTCAAAGTTATTAATGTATTCCCAAAGAAGTTTTAAAGAAATATTTTACATTTAAACAAGGTTGGAAACTGAGATTTCCAAAGAGCCTTCGGGCTAGTTTTTGAGTAATTATCTCAAATCAGCAGGAAGACATATGTTTTAAAAACATAAGAGCTAGTACATTTTTGGGAGTAGTATCGAGCACCGAATTGGGGGAGCGTTCAAAGAACCCACAGCCCCCATAGAACCATGTTAGCCACCATGGGTAGAAAATGATCATACTTTTTAGATGAATCCTTTACCAGATAGACTAGTGGATCCATTAGGTAGTTCAAATCTTATACCTTTAGCCGGGTATAAGATGCTCTAGTAGCGTGAGGTCGATCGCTGTATCATCACTATAGCTCTTGTGTGATGGTTTTCGGTTAGAGAAACTCCCACAGCAGTTATTGTATTTTCTTACACAGAAAGTATTACATTTTTTATACATCAGTTCACTTGTATTTCTATATACATCTCAGGCTTATTGTATCTTTGTATACACACAGAGTTTATAGCATGTTTTAAGTAGTCTTTCTTTATATCGCCCTTGTTTTAAAATTGCCTTATATTGAAAGAAGTCAGTCAAGTTGAGTTGAGTTGAGCCAGGTAAGCTTTTCAGTTTCTTCCATATTTTCCTTCTAGCCTTTGTTGCTTAGCTTCCAGCTCACATACTCGTACATTCCATGTACTGATGCCAGTTGGCCTGCATCTTATTATGATGCAGACACAGGTACCCAGGATCAGTATCCAGCATGTCGTTGATCCAGCTGAGCACTCCAGAGTCGGTGGTGAGCCTCCTTGCATTTCGGAGGACTCAATTATTTTGTGTTCTTAGTTTTGTTTTATTAGGGTGTTGCGGGGTCTGTCCCAACATCCATCTCAGTATTTTAGAGGCTTCATAGACAGTCAATCAGTTAGTTTTTGAGTCTCTCATCTATGTATATGTAAATATCCTATTTTGAGATTCGAGATGCCCTTGTGACCTGATTTTTATAAGTTAAGTTGTTGTGTAAACTTGCATTGCATTAAGTTATTTTGTTGAGTTAGGTTTCCGCTGAGTTAAGTAAGCCAGGCCAAGGGTTCGCTTGGGGCCAGAAATGGTCTCCGAGTGCCGGTCCCGCCCAGGGTATAGGCTCGGGCGTGACAGGTTTTAATATTTTACTAGTCCTTTTCTTGTAGGAAAGTTTTTAAGACTCTATAAATATAGGCTTGTTCTTTCTAACTTAAATCAACATTCACAGTGTAGTCCAAAGGTTTTGAGAGTTGCGGTTATGGGGGAGAATATTTGAGAAGCTTGTGGAATGATCTTTCCAACGCCACCGAGTTTGCTCGATTCCGAATTTGTATGAGTGAGTTGTGCCCATTGGAAGTTAGGCAGTTGGCAGGGAAATCCGTCCGGAAATTTTAAGGGCATTTTGGTCTTTTCCCTAATCAATCTTTTGGTTATATTTAAGTGTTGGACTGATTTTTAAATCAGTTTGTCCCATTTTAAAAGAGTGAGAGTGAAGGTTTTGAGTGAAGAGGAGAAGAAGAGGAGAAGAAGAGAAGAAAGAGGAGATCAAGCAAGTTTTCGTCAAAGATCTTCGTGGATATCGTCGAAGGTGATCCCTACTAGGTATGTGAGTTCATAGTGTTGGGTTGATTCTTTTCCCCACACACCAAACTCGTTTTATTAATGAGAAATGATTGGTTGTGTTGTTGAAGTTGTTGGTTGTTGTTGATGTTGTTAATTGTGAAGTCCCTTGTTGATTTGGGCATGTTTCCGGTTGTGTCTTGGGTTGAAATCAATAGTATGTTGAGGGATTTATGATTCTAAGTGTTTGGGGCTGAAAACCTTGAAGTTTAGAAGGTTTAGAGTTGGAGAAAAGAAGGAGAAAAGTTGAATTTGTCGGGGAAAAGGGGTGGTACGTCGCGCCTTGCAGAGCGCCAAGGACGCCAAGTTCCCCATTCTTTTCACACTTTCTCATGCATGTTCCTTGGTATTGTACCTATGTTTCCTAGTTGTTTCCAACACTCCAAAGTACTTCTAAACGTCAAGAATTCATCCAAAACCGTGTGATCATACACCTTGAATCCATAATCCAATTCAAGGCGAGTTAGTATCAAGTTAAAGTGAAGTCAGAGTCAAGTCATGCAAAGTTAAGAAGTAAGTTCAAGCAAGTCTCTAAAGCTTTTGAAAAGTCATTATTAAACGTTTACCTTTGTTTTAAGGTTCATGTTTCAAGTCGAGTAAAGAGTATAGAGTTCAAGCCAAGTGAAGAGTCTCAAGTTTCAAGTTAAGTCAAGAGCATAAAGTCGAGTCCATTTCTCAAAAGTTATTAGGTAACTATGTATTTCCCAAAGAAGTTTCTAAATGTTTTTACATTTGAGTAAGAAAGGAACATCGATTCCAAGAGAGCCTTGGGCTAGATTTTGAGCAATTATCTCAAACTAAAGAAAGATGTGTTTAAAACACTTATGAGCTAAAGTATATTTTTGGGAGTAGTCTTGAGCACCGAGTTGGGGACATGAGTTCATATTAACTCAACTCTCCATAAGAACCATGCGGCCAACATGGGGTTTAACGGGTCATACATTTTAGATTATCCCGTAAGTTAAGCTAGTGGATCCACTTAGTAAAGATAACTTCCCATATCACGGCCAGGGATAGGATGGTCCTTGGGCGACGTAAGGTAAAATGTTGTATCACCATTAGGGCTCATAATGGTGATTGTCGGTTAAAGAATCTCCCACCAAAGCTATATTACTTTAATATAAGTAAAGTTGAGTTTGTTATTGTTTTATCATGAACGAGCTAAGTTGTTATACTCTTTTACAAGTTTTATATATTGCATGTGTCTTATTGCTATATATATATATATATATTGAGTTCAGTTATTCATGAGTCGTACAGAGCCAAGGTAAGTGTTCGCTTGTACTCTTTCCAAGCTTAAGTTGTGGTTTAGATTTCCAGCTCGCATACTCGTACATTCCATGTACTGATGCCAGTTGGCCTGCATCTTATAATGATGCAGACACAGGTACCCAGGATCAGCATCCAGTACGTCGTTGATCCAGCTGAGCACTCCAGAGTCAGTGGTGAGCCTCCTTGCATTCTGGAGGACTCAATTATTTTGTGTTCTTAGTTTTGTTTTATTAGGGTGTTGCGGGGTCTGTCCCAACATCCATCTCAGTATTTTAGAGGCTTCATAGACAGTCAGTTAGTTAGTTTTGAGTCTCTCATCTATGTATATATGTAAATATTCTATTTTGAGATTCGAGTTGCCTTTGTGACCAGATTTTTAAGTTAAGTTGTTTTGTAACCTTGCATTTGCATTGAGTTATTCTGTTGGGTTAGGTTTCCGCTGAGTTAAGAAAGCTAGGCGAAGGGTTCGCTTGGGGCAGAAACGGTCTCTGGATGCCGGTCCCGCTCAGGGTGTAGGCTCGGGGCGTGATAATTTCGGTCATAATAAGTGGTATCATAGAGGCTGTTCCTTTTAACTTAATCAGCATTCACAATGTAGTCCTAGGGTTTTGAGAGTTGCGGTTATTGGGAGAATTTTGTGTACCTCCTTGTATTTCGAGTGAATTGGTTGACTCTATATTTTGTACTCTCATATTTATAGTGGATTGCTCATCTCCTTTGTTGACGTAGGTCAATTGACCGAACCACGTTAAATCTTTGTGTATTTTGTTGTATTTTCTCGTTTGTCTTCTTACTCATGGTCTTTCGAGGTTTTCTTTGCTACCTTCCGCCTTACAACTGCTTGTTTTGGTCCTAACAGGTGGTTTTATGCCGTAATTTTACTATCTTTAGATAAATCACTTTTTGAAATGTTCTAAGTATAAAACAATTTTTAAAAAATACTTAGAAAAGAGTCGTCACTTAATTTTTTAAAGAAATTAAGAAAACTTAATTTAAAAAAGACTATAACAGATGATTCATCTTGGGGAGTCATTCGGATGATTTTTCCAGTCTTGAGACCGTCTTCAATAGTTTTACTAATTTTGACTATCTCACTGAACTTCTCTCCCAAAATGAGCAACATCCTATTGTAGTACTCCGGCTCTTGAATGCGCACGGAGACTTCAATAATTTCTTTCCCGATCATGGGAAGCATAACCTTTGCAACCTCTCTTCTCCAACGGTATGCATATTCTCGATAACTTTCACAAGACTTCTGTTTGATTCTCTCCAAAGAGTATCGATCAGGAATGAATTTCACATTGTAACCAGACCTTTCAATGAAGTCTTTAGCCAAAACGTTCCAACTTGACCATTGTTTCATTTCTTGAGAAATATATCATTCAAAAGCTTCTTCTTTCAGGCTTCGACTAAAGAGATGCATTAACAAAGCCTCATCTTTTCCAACTCCCAAAAATTGGTTGCAATAAGCCCTCAAATGAGCAAAGGGATTTTCAACTCCGCTAAAAGAGTCAAATTTCGGCACTTTAAAACCTTCCAGGAGCTCCAAAGGTGAATGAATGCACAAATCTTCATAATTCAACCCCACAATGTCTGGGGTGTATTGAAAGTCCTTCATTGCAATCAAAACTTCCTCTCTGATGTTTTGCTCATCTTTTCCTTTTATGACCTTCCACCCCTTCTCCTTCTTCTCATAATAATCGAGTTCAAAATGTGTGGTAGATGGATGGTATGATTCTAACGGCGTTGGAATATGAAAATCAGTTTTTAGAGGTATGGATTGAGTGGTAGGTGAGTTTTGAACAATTTGAGTAGGGATTTGATGGTCAGGAGGAAAATTCTGGAGACTGTTGGTGTTTGAATTTCGAGGAATATGTAACTTTTGGTGTGAGGAGCTAGCATGATGTGGGTTAGGGGTAGTTAGGTTGATGATGAGAGGTTCTGGAATGGTAGTGGTGGATGAATTGTTTGGAAGATGTTTGGATGTTGGATCCGAAGTTAGAAAATTGAGTGGAGGCCTTTCATTGTCTGGAGTAGGAGTGTTGGCAATGATAGCCAGATTTATCAACTCTCTGGTCTTATCTGATTCATCCCTCATTTCAGCAATCTATTGGAATAATTGTGCAATTATCTTGTTCTGTTCAACAATGATAGGGTCATTCACATTAATTTTGGCCAAATTAGTGTTCTCAACATTTTCAACCACTTTTTCTTTGTCTTTCGACAAACATTGGTCGGAGAAGGAATCTTTGGGGTCTTTGGACCTCGTGAAGTATGAATGTTCTGCCATTTTCTCAACACAGATCAATTTTGAGTACCTGAAAAGAAAAATAACTCAAAAGACAAATGTGTTAGTTTGTGTAGATGATAAATAATACAAAATATCACACACATGACTGCACACACATAAAAGTTGTTTTACTTGAAGATAAACTAGCCTACATATATAGAAAAATGACTAAATAGACAGGAATTTGTCTATTTGATTTAAGATTAGTGAATTAGAGAAGTTAACTTTTGTGGAGCCGATGTTCTTTTATACTTCTGATTTTTTATGAGATGGAACTCTAATCTTTTCGCAAGGGTTGAAAAAAATAGAATTTCTCAAAATGGGGATCGAGACTTGAAAGGCTGCCTACGTATCTCTCAGAGGAGAATTCAGGTCCTACGTAGTTCGACCTGTTTGAATCTCTTTTCGACTTGAGATAGAGGGTTAACCTTTTTCTAAGATGAGAAAGTAAAGATTTGAAAGATGAAGTTTGAATTTTTTAGGGAAACTGAAGACTCGAATGGTATTTGGACACACTTTCGATAGTGACTTGATATTTGTGCTTAAGGGTTCTAAAAACAATTTGAAGAGGAGTGAACTAAAATATCTCCAAATAAAGTAACATATTCACATAAGCATTTATAACACAATAACATATATTGCGCGTTCTAAACAGATATGTGATCCTTTTGTGCCAAAGGTAGACCTAGCAATTTGAATAATGTATAACGTCATTTGAAACATTTCATTATCCCAAAATCAAACATTATACAAGTTTTATGAATAAATTAAATAGGGATACATAATAGGGGAAAGTGATATAAATAATCGGTCCTACACAGGGGCATAATCCTAAAATAAGTTATAATCTACCTCTTACCCTAGGATATAATAATTTTTCAAACAACGTATACATCCTTTAAATTTAACAAATAAGTATGATCGTCCGTTTAGGCCGTGAGCCATTTTGGACTCAAGGTGGTCTCTCTAATGGGCCCAACACGCCTTGGGTGTTGGGTCGTGTTAGGTCAATGCGCTAAATTGAGGTATTTGATTTCGCTCTACACTAGTTAACTAAGAGTGGGTTTTATTTGAAGTGAATCGGCGACCCAAGTGGACAACTTGGGCTGGGGTAGTTAGCGACCATTGACCATCCAGTAGCCAACTACATTGGCCAGGGTACCCCGAGAAATAATTTGGATAACGAATGACTGCGACCCGCATAATCGTCCTTTAAGTGAGAAATAAAAAGAAGTCGTTTGAAGGAATAAATTACATGCATGCAATGACAGTTAATATCATAACTTAAACAAATAAGGCACATATGAGGCAAAACAATTCAACAATATTAGCAAATAGTCAAAAGAGTCAAGTCATGGTTAGAACTTAATTAAATCCTCAACAGAGTCGCCATTTCTGTATGCCGTAATTTTGCTATCTTTAGAAAAATCACTTTTTGAAATGTTTTAAGTATAAAATAATTTGAAAAAAATACTTAATTTAGAGAAATCACTTAAAAAAGAGTTGCCACTTAATTTTTTAAAGAAATTAAGAAAACTTAATTTAAAAAAGACTATAACAGATTAAGTGTTTAAAAATTTAGAGAAAATGGGTAAGAGATTCTCATTTACACTTCAAGAAGGTTTTTAAAGTATTTTAAGTGCTCGCTAACACGCATTATCCGACAACTTGGTTAAAATATATTTTTTTACTCTTTGTTAGAAAAATGATTATAAAAATAATTTACAATATTAACTTGAAACAATAGTTAAACAATGAACAATTAAATTACAGGTGATTCAGATTTCAACAAAATTACATTAATTAAAATTTATTTGAATCATTTTGGAAATAATAATTTAAACCAATTTGATCAATTAAAGCATGGAAACTTTTTTAAATAAATAAAAAGTTTTGATTAAAGATAAAAAAAACAAGAGTTGATAAGAAGTGAAATTTTATTAAAATTAACTAACATAAAGTATATAGTTCATCTTTTGGGGATTTAATTAAATTAAACCAAATCAAATAAAAATGTTAGAATTAAACAAATCACAAATAAAGAGGATAAATAAAAGAGAAGCAAAACAAAAAAATCAGATTTTTGGGCTTTGGCATAACCTGTCCTAAAACTATCAACAATCTGCATAAATATATGGGCTTTTGGCCCAATTGTGTCAAAAGTGCAAGCTGCTAGAATTTGGTCTTCGGCCCAATTTTCCTGCTTTTATACAGTGTATACAACAAGTGTATATTTTTGTATACGGATCGTATTTTGACCCATTTTCTTGTATATCGGACTGTATACTGACTGTATACTGTTGTATACAACATGTATACGACCCATTTTTGGCTTTTCGATACCTGTGATCTAACTTTTCAGTGACTCAAATAAGATGTGGCTGACTCAAAAATGGTCCAATTAAATGATATGCAAGGAGGGGTCCAAAATGGACTCGGATTGGTAAGTTCATGCAAAAAAAATAAAAATGATAAAAGATTAGGACAAGGAAGAAAGTCACAACAACTCAAAATTTGAAAATGCAGACATATGAGGGTAGAAGAATGAATTCCAGATTATGGATATGCTATGACTAAGATGACAAAACCTTTGCTGCAAACTTGGTTCAAAATTCTAACCATAATCAAATAAAATTTAAATGAAATGCCAACAAAGACACACCATTATTGTATTGAAACTAAGAACTTGCTAGTGCAAATTAATCATTAGAGAAGGCAATAACTCAAGTAAAGAAGACAATCACAAATCCATGAATATTTTAACTCATTCCTCAACAACAAGAATAAAAAAAACTATTATGACATAATCCGAACTATTAAAACAAATTAACACATGGGTTAGCTAATTATTTCTGAAACAAATTAACACATAAGTTAGCTAATTAATGATGAATTCAACAAGGCAACGGAAACTAATAGGAACCAAACAATAATAAAATAAATCCCATAGCATAGGCTAAAGAAGCTTATTACATGCACATTGTACTTCAAATTGCCACATGAACAACATATACTCTTAAAGCATTTACTAACACAAGCAATAAACATATAAATGTTGATATGCGATGCTTAGAAGGCCGAGCCAGGCCATTACAGATTTGCCATCTAAAACAAACAAACAAACAAAAAACAAAAGTAACACTACAAAATCTTAATCATATTCAGAGAATTTAGGTATGGGATAAGAGTAAACTTCACTAAATACAAAGAAATCATACATCATTGAGATCTTAACAAACACGCTTTATGAAGAAAGCAATCAGGTTGGAAACGAAAATGCTCATCAAACTTAGGCTAAATATACCTTACTTGGAACTGAACATGTAGAAACTCAAACGAGACTAAAATTGTAAGCTATTGAGCACACACAATAGGATAAGATTTAGACATAGAAAACAATATGAACTTGAATATAACTTTAGGAACACACAAATTGATCATTCAAAATGCAACAGTGATAGTTAAATACAATTACCATTTTGACATGAAGATACCTTATACAGAGAACTAGAATGGATTACTACCCAAAAAAATAGAAATTTATAAGGCGAGTATATTACCTTTTGTAGAGCAGTGAATCTGAGATGACGAGCTTGACCACAAAGAACTTCCACTAGTGAGCCGATTTCGATGAGCTCCGGAAAATAAAACAACTTCGAATTCAAATTCGAATAGAAGAGACTCAAACTCTCTGTTTTTTTTTTACTCTTTTAGGATGTATTTTTCTGTCATTTTTATGTGTATCTCCCCCCTCATAGTGATTGAAAGAGAGAATATATAGAAGATTTAACACTGAAAATTGAGGGAAACGGGCAAAAAAGGGGAGAGAAATCCGTTGAGCAAAATTCAAAATCTTTTGAATTTCTATCCTCCTTTCCAATGCCAACAATGAAAGGATGGGTGATTTCTGAAAAAGGAGAAAAAGGAACAGCGATTGGACGCAACTGCTTCAAAAAGGAGGACGGCGCGGCTGTTTCCGGATTTTCTGGACGTTGATGGACTGTTCTCGATTTGTGTTTCATTGGGAACTGTTGTCGCTGTTGTGCGCTGGGTTATACGTTGATCCATTTTTCTCGCTGGCTTTGCATTTCTGGGTTTCTTCGCGTGGAAAAGAACGGGGTGGGGTCGGGCATATGGGTGTTGTACGTATGCTGATGGGCTGATGGGTTTTAAAAGTTGTATGATTGAAAATTGTGTTGTAAATAACATATATATACAATTATTATAGAAAATTAGCAACAAATAGCTCATAATTAAATAGCATTTAATAGACCAAAAAAAGGAGCACAAATTAGCCCATATTAACATACGGCTACTAATAGGTTTTTTTAAAAAAAAAAATTTCTTGTGAAACTAACCGCCACACATAGCATTAAAAACGGAACGTGGGAAACCATATAAACTCCCCATAGATAATTAGCAATTCAGTATCCATAAACTCATAAATTCATAAAACTTCATGTATCCAATATAAAAAAATCAACGAGATTCTACTACAAACATCAACAAATAGATGACATCTTTGATAGTATTGATTCATCATAGCGGAGAATGGGATATCGCAAATAATTTTGTAAACTATTCCATGGAGGGGGTGGTTATTACAACAGACATTGATTTCAACAGATTCACTCGCTTGCTATTTTGTAAACTATTCCATGGAGGGGGTGGTTATTACAACAGACATTGATTTCAATAGATTCACTCGCTTGCTTTCAAGCCATCTAAACGTCGATACTTCCTTGAATTCATTTGATTTTCATTATAAAATTGATGACAATTCTATGCCGATGTTGATACGAAACTCTATGGGATTACGAGTATACATCGAATTGAAAAAAGCTTCAGGAAACTTCAAAGACTATCCATTGTGCATACTTGGAAAGCTATAGATATTCATCATACACTTTTAATTAATGGAGAAGAATATGGGGAGGTCAATACCCAAATAATACCTCATAGTAACACCAACGCAGACAATTTGAATGTAATTGAATATAATGACATGGCTGCTCGGGGTGATTGCATATTTTCAACAATGCAATATTATTGAAAGTGATGCTGCTAACGTACCCTCAGAAGATTTTGAAGTCTGTCATTGAAAATTATGCAATTCGAAAGAAGTTCCAATTTAAAGTGAACAGATCAAGTGCATCAAAGTATTATTCAATTAGTATAAGTAGAATATAAATCTATGTTATCTGCTACAATGTATACCTTTTCAAAAATGGTATACTTTATGTATCCAATCACTTATAAATTTAAACAGTTGATTGAATTATGTATTATCAAAAGATTTGGTTTTTATCACGTGAATGAACAGTCATGTATACAATGCATTAATGTATACATATTCGTGTATTCATTCACTAAAAAAGTAAACAGTGAATCGAATAATCTTTTATCACAAAAATGAGTTTTTATCACGTGAATGAACATTCATGTATACACTGCATTCATGTATACATATTTGTGTATTCATTCCCTAAAACTTTGTATACATTTCAGATTCTTCCTTCAGTGTGTAAATGAGGATTGCACTTGGAAATTAAAATGCTCAGCATTACACAAGTAAAAAATATTCAAAGTTAGACAATTCATTGTTGAACACACTTGTCCTGCAAAGGATAGACTAATGTCGCAACGAGTTGCTACCTCAACTATACTTGGAAGAGAAATACAATACAAATATCATGATCCAAAAGTTGTATACAATGCGAGAGACATAATTACTGATATGAATAAACAATTTGGACTTGATTTGACATACTGAAAAGCACATAGAGCAAAGTTAAAAGCATTGACAATGGTTAGAGGTGATCCCACAGAATCCTATGCTGAGATACCAAGATATTTGCACATGTTGACGCAGTCGAATCCAAGATCTATTGTCAGTTTACAAAAACACAGCTGAGGGACATTTTCAATATGCTTTTGTGGCTTTAAATTCTTCAATACAAGGTTGGGTAAATTGCAGGCCAGTTGTAATTGTTGATGGTAGCTTTCTCAAAGCAGCCTAATCATGGAACCTTTCTAACTGCTAGTTGTCAAGATGTTGGAGGTATGTATACAACTCTTATTTATTTCAATATATTTTTTCACATATAAAGATTGCACTAATTACCTCCTCAAATCATTTTTTTCTCATAACATTATACCACACTTACAATTCTTTATGATTTGTTTAGGACATATATTACCATTGGCATATGCAATTGTCGATTCCGAAAATAATGCATCATGGCAATGATTTTTTGAAAAGTTCAAAAAAGCGTATGGAGTGAGGGATAAAATGTGTTTTGTATCAGATAGGCATCAAAGCATAATTAGAGCTAAATCAGTTATATATCCAGATTTACCACATTATGCATGTATGTGACATCTGTGGAAAAACATCAAAGAAAATTTCATCAGAAGCCAATTATAATTAAGGGAAATATATTATGCAATGGCTTGCGCATACACTGTGCAAGATTTTGACTACTAGATGGCGGAAGTTAATCGAATTGATCATCGAGTGAAGACTTACATGTATGAAATTGGCTATAGTAAATGGTCAAGGGCACATTCCACAAGTAATAGAACAATGACCATGACATCCAACATAGCAGAGTCACTTAACTCAGCAACAAAAGACGCACAAGATCTCCCAGTAACAAGGCTACTTGAAGAGATGCGTAAATTAATTGAGAAATGGAACTATGACAGGTCAAAAGAAGCTCTGTATACAAACACCAAACTTACAGCAAAATATGAATCAATTCTTGCTGATAACCTGGAAATTGCACTACATATGATGGTAAGTTTTATTAGTTATACTAATCATATTAATTATTCGTAATATAAATTGCACACCATTAATATTTATACTAATCATATTAATCATCTTCAATAGGTGCGACCTTCAAGTGATTACCTACATACCGTCACACATATGGGGAAAACTTTCATCGTCTGTATAAAAGCAAAAACATGTACATGTCAACAATTTCAACTCGATGAACTTCCATGTCCACATGCTTTAGCAGTATTACATAAAAAGGGTTTGGATGGAGATGATTACAGCTCATTATACTATACCAAGGAGAACATGATGAAGACATATGATATCCCCGTAAATCCAATGCCTGATGAAAGTACATGGGACTTACCACAAGAAGTGGCTGAAGAAATTTTATTGCATCCAATAGGTAACAAAGTGCCTGGAAGACCCCGAAAAAAAGACAAGAAAAGGCTTGAAAATCGGCAAAAAAGACATGTAAGACGTCATGTGGAAAATATGGACAAGAAGGGCATAACATATAAGATCAGAACCTGCAGGAACATGCCTAAAGAAAAATAGAAGTTAAATATAGTAATTATATATAATGTGTATCTATTTCTTTAGAATATTTTATGAATTCATTGATGTCATGTACATTATTTTAGATATATATATTTATTTATTTATTTTTAATTGAGATGCAATAAAAGACCAGAGTATGTATGATAACATCCACCTTGAGCTTTGGTGATCAAGTTTGCTCTAGTGCTGAAACCTTAACTGGCACAGATTATGGTTCCAATTCTGAGGCTCATATAAAGCATTAGGAACGAAAATAATAGATTACAGAACCAGCCTCTGGAAATAATCTCGGTTATCATGTAATTGCTTCACCTTATACAAGTCATAACAAAAGAAATAAAATTAACCACATCCCTTATGAAATATATAATTAGTTATTATATCATATTAATGAAGATAGTAAAAATGATACATAAAGAATTAATGTACATAACAAAGAGCAAATTAAATTAATAGCACATGTCAAAAGGAAATTAGATTCCAGAAAAAAACGTCTACAAATATATAACCAAAACATCAAACTTACGGTTTAAACAAACACATTAACAATCATCACTTAAAACAATATGATATCTTTCAAAACAACAACTACACTTTCTGCCTAATAGCTTTATCCTTGATCTTGATTTTTCTCTTTGGGAACTCAGATTCACTCTCAGCTTGTTCTTTCTGCTTGTTCAGTCCATAATTCCATAAACGACATGCCAATCGACTTCAATATTGATCTACATAAAAATTGGTAGGGAACTGACGATTTCGAATGAAATACTCTGCAAAAGCAGATACAAAAACACCGCAATCCCTGCATAGACAAATAAGAATTATAGTTAACATAGCAATATAAATCATTTGTAAAAAAACTAACTTAACACAACTTACACATCCTTTTGCGTTGGTAAATTATCAACAAATGTTACATTCAAAGGATGCAACATACTTGTGCTTGAATACGGCTGCTGATCAAACGCTACACCTTGCTTTTTCATATAAAATCCAGTAACATACAACAAGTGTGGAATCAAAACCGCATATGCTTTGCATGCCTCTAGAACTTTACGATCATGAGCAGCACCTCACATAGAATCATAAACATGAATGACCCTATCATTGATTGTGAAAATTTCTAAAACCCAATGAGCTAATTCCTTAACAAAGATTGGCATTAACACATGATCAACTAAATACCAAGGGCAAGCACAAGCCATATACGATCCAAGCACATAATTAGCAACTTCATGTGCTCCAGTAACAATGCCAAAATTCATGTTACACTCAATAACTTGCTTGTACAACTGTTGGATCTTACCCCAAACGAAAAATTAGTAGTTGTGAATTTGATCTCAATATTCTTGTCATATTTGTACAGCTTCCTCAAATAGTAAAATATGACATCAATATGCTGAAAAATATAAACAATAAGTGAATCAAATAACAAACAAAATATAACACTATGATGTAAACGCAGGCTAAGATTCGGAAGTGCACAGATATTTAATCATCTTCCCCTCCTCTAAGAAAAACTTTAAAAATTATTCAAACAATGAGAAGTGTGTGGTTTGGTTAGGCCAAAACACACTGATTCAAGTATTGATGTTGCTATGTACCCCATATAAACAATAAGTAGGTAACACTCTAATATAAACTACACACTTCACATTCAAAAATTTCAAAATAATACTCCACAACAAAACATAAAAAGTCTATATGATTAAAAGCTATACGTACTGCTCGAACTAAACTAAATATTATCAAAAATTCAAAATTGTATATACTCAAATGTCAAATTCATTACTTTTAACTAACTAGAACAAACTGTAACAATATAAAATGACCACACAACTTCACTAAAATATATTTATATACAAAAGATACTTTAAACCAATAAACATTATTATCATATAACATATTACCATTCAAGCATTAAATCTCAATCAATATACAATAAATAAGACATACCGTATCATTTAAAGTCCTTCCACCATAGTTCAGTCTATGAAACCAATCCCTCGATTTGATGTGTTGATCCCCATAAACAAATGGCTTAGTCAAAATATCTTTTCCTTTTTGATATACTGCATCTACACAACTCCTAAAATGCATGTGTATCTTATAAGTAAAACTTCTAACAAACTAGAAATACACAACAAATATATACAAGTAAAACTG
>JAJOOH010009709.1:0-15388 GCA_029582605.1 Solanum gracilifrons | reverse complement strand
ATGTAGCCAACATGGGATTTAACGGGTCATACTTTTTAGATGATCACGTAAGTTAAGCTAGTGGATCCACTAAGTTAAGTAAGGTCCTATATCACGGCGAGGTATAGGATGGTCCTTGGGCAACGTGAGGTAAAATGTTGTACCATCACTAGGGCTCATAGTGGTGGTTGTCGGTTAAAGAATCTCCCACAAAAGTTATATTACTTTTATATATAAGTAAAGTTGAGTTTGTTATTGCTTTATCTTTAACGAACTAAGTTGTTTTCACTGTTTTACAAGCTTTATATATATATTGCATGTGTCTTATTGCTTTATATTGAGTTCAGTTATTCATGGGTTGTACAGAGCCAAGGTAAGTGTTCCTTCTTACTCCTTTCAAGCTTAAGTTGTTGTTTAGCATTTCAACTCGCATACTCGTACATTCAATGTACTGATGCCAGTTGGCCTGCATCTTATTATGATGTAGACGCAGGTAACCAGGATTAGCATCCAACGCGTCGTTGATCTAGTCAAGCACTCCAGAGTCAGTGGTGAGCCTCCTTGCATTCCGGAGGACTCGTTTATTCGCTTTCCTAGTTTTTTTTTCTTTATTAGGATGTTGTGGGGTCTGTCCCAACATCCATCCCAGTATTATAGAGGCTTCATAGACAGTTAGACAGTAGTTGAGTCTCTCATCTATGTATTTATAGATATTCTATTTTGAGACATAAGTTGCCATTTTGGTCAGATTTTATCATTTAAGCTGTTTTATTAACTTATATTGTGTTGAGTTAAGTCTTCCGCTGAGTTAAGTAGCCAGGCCAAGAGTTTGCTTGGGGCCAACAATGGTCTCCGAGTGCCGGCCACGTCCAGGGTGTAGACTCATGGCGTGACAATTATGAAGTGGATGAATTAAAAACTTAATATTTTTAAGAAGTTCTACTTTTTCCAAAGTAATTAATTGAGGGTATAATGGGTAAAAAAATTGTCCTTTCTTAATTTTTCAAAATGGACAAGTAATTAGGGACAACTATAAATGGAAAAGTGGACAAGTAATTAGGGACAGATGGAGTATTATGTTTCCAGTCAAATTAATGAAATGTTACAGAAATTCATGAGGTGAGAACTGAGGTGAATGTATCCATAATAAAATATAATAACATTTATTATGGCTTGGAATATGTATTTTTGTATATATTATTTTGTGTTGTTTCTGTTCAAAGTAGAGAGGTGAATGTATCGACATGAATAAAAATGGAGAGAAATAAAACGAGTGTTTAAAGTTAAATTGCAATTTTTCTTTTATATTTAATTAAAATAAAATACCTAATCTAATTGAAATAGTAGTAATTGTATTTAAATTTACATGAGATTTGTGAATAAGTCCAATTTAAATGTATCCCTTAATGATTTACCCATTAATCAAATTTAAGTGTGCGCTATTCATTGCTAAATAGTTTGGAGAATAGGAAGAGTTGCATTAAATAATTTTAAATAATTAAATGTAGACTAACTAATTAGGAGAAATGAATAGTTTGGAGAATAGGAAGAGTTGTATTGGATAATTAAATGTAGACTAATGAAAGGAAAGGTTCAAGGAATGCAAATTGAAAAATAGCTATAGAAAGGCAAGAAATGATTCTTGAATTCTTACTCACCATTTTTGAAGGCTCTTGCATAATTTTAATTTATTAATTAATTTCATCTTCTTTTTTGTTCTTGAAGAGAAAGCAACAATTTGAAAGAATGGGAAGTACCTAGAGCTATTGTCGTCTAGAGTTCGATTAGCCAGTAACATCAACTTCACTAAACAAAGTTCAACACAAATTTAGTGTAATGCACAATGTTTATGTATCATTGTATATGAAAGTTTAGAAACATATATTATTATTCCAACATGTAATATTTTAATTTTAGCATTCAAATATTCTTGTTATACTTTTAGCAGTTCTTTCTACTTTATATGTAAAGAGAGAATTGATGTGTTTTAATTTCTTTATTTTAGTAAGAATAAGCTTGCATTTTTTAAAACCAATATATTTAACTATTATATACTTCCTCCATCTCAATGAAATTTTTTGAACAAATTAACATGAATACACGTGCAAAGCACGTGTCCAGATACTAGTGTTGTAATAAACATGTGAGCTCTGTATGTTTCTTTTAGTTTAGATTTTTAAAGTGTATCTTATTAATTTCTGCATATCAGTAAGGACTTGGTCCCAATGCCCTTGTTCATAAATCACTTATTTATATGTGAATATGTATTGTATTATCTGATTTTGTAATGCCCTTTTCCATTGTTTTTTTTAAAAAATAAATAAATTTGGACATGTAGTCCATTTTATTTATGCCTTAAAAAAGCCAAAAAATCCACCATACAAAGAAAATCCCAGAACGGCCCAACAGCCCATCATGTTATTCATACAAGACCCTATAAAGTAGGGTTTTCTAATTTGTTCAGATTTTTTTCCTCTACTGTTTATGTTGTAATAAACATGTGACCCTTGTATGATTTTTTTTTTTTTTAGTACATATTTTTACACTGTATTTTAATTCATAGCAATAAGGACTTGGTCCCAATACCCTTTTTCATAAATGACTTGTTTGTATATGAATATGTATTGTGTTATCTGTATTTGATGTATATGGTCTCAATGCCCTTCTTCAATGTTTATTATGGCTTGTTTGTTCAATTTTTTTCCCTTTATTGTTTATGTTATGATAAACATGTGGCCCCTATATGTTTTTTTTTTTTAGTATAGATTTCTAAAGTGTATCTAAGGACTTGGTCCCAATGCCCTTTTTTATAAAGTGTATCTTAATCATTTATGTATGTTTTTACTCTTTTTTTTAGTATATGTTCCTAAAGTGTATCTTATTCGTTTTAGCCTATTGTGTCACTATGTCTGAGCCCATTGTGTATGTTTTTCTTTCTCAGTTCAATATGAAAGATCTTTTTGTTGACCTATGTTGCATTATGGGGGTAAATGGATTACAAAACCACAACTAGTATATGACAAGAAGTATGTTGCTACTAGGAGAGACAAATGCATATATCTTAGACTATGATAAGATAGTGGAAGAGTACACAAATAACTTAAAATTTGTGCTTGTGAAACAAATACTTGTGAAAGGGCCTTCTGAAATTTTTTACTTGGTTGAAGGATCTGAAGAAATTAGGACACTTCAATACCTATTAAATGAACAATTTAAGATGATTCTTTTCTTTGTTGTGGACGATTTGGAAGAAACTGTTTCTGCACCAAATATTATTCACCATTGTGAAGCATACTTGATAAAGTGTGAATATGAAACTGATGTTGAATCAGAAAATGGTTCTAGTGATAATGACATGTTTGATGATGAGGAATATAACTTTGATGAGTTAGAGCTCATTAAGATGCAAAAAACTAGAAAAGTAAATGATGAGCTCAATAACTATAAAGAACTTTATCCCTCCATGACTTCAAGGACTTGAATGAGGTAAGAAAAATTGTGAATTTGTATTCCCTTGCAAATTCCAAGCCTATAGTAGTGGAAAAAAAGTGCCAGAACAAGATTGAAGTATACATGCATGATTGGTTGTCCATTTGTCATTCTTATTTCATAAGATGGTAAGGGTCCATATTTTATGGTTAAAACACTGAAAATAAATCACAATTTCGAGGATGCATATAAAAATCCTAGGGCTTGCACAACTACTTTAGCACAATATTTCAATAATAAAGTGCGTGAATAATCTTCAGTACGAGTTTAAGACTATAAGACAAGAGTGGAAGGATCGTTCAACTTGAATGCTAGTTCCTCAAAGTTGAAAAGGTCTAAGAGGATGGGTCTTCAAAAATTGCAGGAAAGTTTCTTAGATGATTACAATAGAATTGAGGCTTATGCAAATGAGCTTAGACTAACCAATCCTGATAGTCATATTTTGATTAATTTATCAAAGGATAGGTTGGATTAAGATACAAGAAAGTTACTTAGAATGTACATCTGCCTCAATGCACTGAAGTTGGTCTGGAAAGAAGGACTGAGACCCTTTATTTAACAAGATGAGACATTCTTGAAAAGGTCAATACAAGGGACAACTTTTGGTGGCTATGACACAAGACTGTGAGAATTTCTTTTATCTATTGGCATGGGTTGTAGTTGATAAAGAGAAAACTAAGACATGAATACAATTTCTACAACTTATGAACAATTCAATGAATATGAAGATGGTGAAATTGTCACCTTTATGTCTGATATTCAGAAGGTAAATATTTTCTTGTGTTTATTTGAAAATTTTTATCTTCTTTTTATAACAATTTGTAACTGTATATTTACTTATTTGACATGTATAAGGACTACTAGAAGCAGTAAAAAATGCCATTCCTTAGTCTCAGCATAAGTACTTTAAGTTGTTTTGATTATTTTGTTCCCTTGAATTTATTAACTACAATTCACTTTTATTGATTATAGGTACTATGTTAGGCAAATTGAGGCCAACTGGACGAAGAGATTTAGGTTAGGAGAAATGAAAAAACTGCTTTGGTGGGCTGCTTGGAGTACTTATGAAGAAGATTTTAAGGACCAATTAAGTACAGTTGGTGCATTGTCAAAAAGTGTTGAAAAATGAAATTTATTTTAGCCCAAAGGGCTGGAAAAGTCATGATCCTTGGAAGCACCTTTTGACAATGTACCAAGTGCACCCAACTGGTCCTTAAAATCATCCTCATAATACCCAAAGCAGTTTCTTCATCTCTCTAAAACTAAATCTCTTCATCCAATTGGCATTAATATGCCTAAAATAGTACCTATAATCAATAAAAGCAAATATTTAGTTAATAAATTTAAGTGAACCAAATAATTAAAGCAATTTAAATCAGTGTTGAGACAAAAAAAAAGGACAGTTTTGTCTGCTTTAGTAGTTCCTATACATGTCAAATAAGTAAATATACATTTACAAATTGTTAGAAGAAGAATATAAATTTGTTCAAATAAACATAAGAAATTATTTACTTTCTGCATACCAGACATAAAGGTGACATTTTCACCATCTTTCAGATTCAATGAATTGTTTAGAAGTTGTAGAAATTATATCCATGCCCTAGTTGTCTCTTTATCAACTACAACCCATGCCAATGGGTAGAAGCATTTCTCACAATCTTGTGCCATAACCATCAAAAATTGTCTCTTGCATTGACCCTTCAAGAAGGTTCCATCTAGTCCAATAACGGGTCTCAGTCCTTCTTTCTTTCCAACTTCAGTTCATTGAGGCATATGTACATTCTAAGAATTTTTCTTTTATCTTGTTCCAACCCATCCTTTGATAAATTAATCACAATATCACTACCGGAATTTCTTAGCCTAAGCTCATTTGCATAAGCCTCAATCCTATTGTAATCATCTAAGAAACTTCATTGCAATTTTTAAAGAGTCATCCTTTTGAACCTTTTCAACTTTGATGAACTAGCGTTCAAGTTGAACTAATCCTTCAAGTCTTGTCTCATATCCTTAAGCTTGTACTGAGGATTATTCTGCACTTGATTCTTGATTTATTATGCTAAAGTGGTTATGTAAGCTCTAAAAATTTTAAATGCATCCTCACAATTGTGATTTGTTTTCAGTGTTCTAACCTTAAAACCTAGACCCTTATCATCTTGAGAAATAAGAAGGACAAATGGACAACCCATCATGCATTTATACCTCAGTCTTGTTCTGTCACTTTTTCCACTACTATAGGCTTGGAATTTTCAAGGGAATGCAAATTTACAATTTTTCTTTCCTCATTTAAGTCCTTAAAAGTCATGAAGGGATGAAATTCTTTGTAGTGACTAAGCTCATCAATTACTTCTCTAGTTTTTTGCATCTTAATGATCTCTAACTCATCAAAGTTATATTCATCATCATCAGACTTGTCATTATCACTAGAGCCATTTTCTGATTCAACATCATTTCCATATTCACACTCTACCAAGTATGATTCACTATGGTGAATAATATTTGGTGCAAAATTAATTTCTTCAAAATCCTCCATAGCAAAGAATTGAACCACCTTAACTCTTTCATTTAATAGGTATTTGAGTGTCCTAATTCCTTTAGATCCTTCAACCACATAAATTTTTCCAGAAGGTCCTTTCACAAGTATTTGTTTCACAAGCACAAATTCTAAGTTATTTGTGTACTCTTTCACTATATTATCATAGTCTAAGAGATATGCATCAGTGTCTATCCTAGTAGCAACATACTTCTTGTCATATACTAGTTATCATTTTGTAATCCATTTACCCCCATAATGCAATACGAGGTCAACAAAAAGATCTTTCATATTGAACAGAGAAAAAAATTGACATAATGGGCCTTAGACATAGTGACATAATGGGAAAAAATGAATAAGATACACTTTAGGAACCTATACTTAAAAAAATTTCAAACATATAGAAATGAATATGATACACTTTATGAAAAAGGGTATTGGGACCAAGTCCTTACTGCTATGTAGAAATAAATAAGATACACTTTAGGAATCTATACTAAAAGAAAGAAAAATCATATCGGGGCCACATGTTTATTATTGCATAAACAATAAAGGAAAAAATATGAACAAACAGACCATAATAAACAATGAAAAATTGCATTAGGACCACACACATCAAATTCAGATAACACAATACATATTCACATTCAAATAAGTTATTTATGAAAAAGGGCATTGGGATCAAGTTCTTACTGCTATGCATAAATAAATTAAGATACAATTTATAAATCTGTACTAAAAGAAAGAAAAAACATACAAGGGTCACATGTTTATTACAACATAAACAATAGAGGAAAAAAATCTGAACAAAAATGCAATAAATAATGAAAAAGGGCATAGCAAATTCAGATAATACAATACATATTCACATACAAACAAGTCATTTATGAATAAGGGAATTGGGACAAAGTCCGTACATATATGCATGAATAAATAAGACACACTTTAAGAATCTATACTAAAAGAAACAAAAAATAAACAGGGGCCACATGTTTATTACAACATAAACAACAGAGGAAAAAATTCTGAACAAACAGGTCATAATAAACAATGAAAAAGGCCATTGGGACCACACACATCAAATTCAAACTAAACAATATATATTCACATACAAACAATGTCCTTTATGAAAAAGGGCATTGAGACCAAGTCCTTACTGCTATGCACGAATGAACAAGATACGAAATGACATGAATACTACTATTCTAACTCAAATTATTCCCTAAATCTAACCTAACAGAAAATGATCACCATATACGAGACAAAATCCTCAAAAGATTATAAAAATTTAACTTATGGCAATGCACGATTGAATAAGATATGAAACCACACGAATATTCCCTAAATCTAACTTAACAGAAAAGGACCACCATACACACGACAAAATTCTCAAAAGATTACAAAATCATAACTCGTCCCAATACACAAATCAATCGAACCCAAAATCACATGAATAATACTATTTGAACTCAAATAAACAAGTAATTTATTCTCTAATCTAACATACCAGAAGATTATACAAATCGCAAATCCAAACTATGTTGCTTTGAACTCGTAAACATAATAATATCGGAAAAATAATTAGTAACCTACCACCACAAATATCCGCAGATGCTAGCTACTTTGAAACCCTAGAGACGAAGAAAGATTGTAGCTACTTTGAAACCCTAGCGGCGAAATTTGGGTAGGTGAAAGCAAGCTTCTATGGGTCTTTTTTAAGAAAAGGATGAAACTAGGGCTCTTAAAACGTCTCTGAGGAGGTGGGTGGGGTGGGTGTGCACATGTGGAGGTCTATGTCGCATATTAATACACACATGGGAGGCCACATAACTCTTTCGTTACACAAAATGGTAAGTCTGGTTCAATTGTAAGACAAAAAAGGTACTTTTGAGCCGAAAGATAGTTTAAGGATATATTTAATCTATTTTGAATAATTGAAGTGTAGTTTTGACCCTTTTCCGTTTTTAGTTTAATAAATAACTCTCCTCTTACTTATTTATTCTAATAATTGGATTTTATTTCATTTTTTTTCTCCCCGTGCAAATTATTGTTATTTCTCTTTCACTAGTTTCCTTAGCTAACTTTTTCTAAACGACATATTTATAAAGAAAAAAAATTATTTTTTCTTTATACAAGATAAATTTTTTTACTATCGTGCTTAAATATGATTGTCTTTTTCATAACAAGTGTTAAATTTGTGAACTTATATTTGTGATTGGTAGCTAAGCAATGACAGTGCCATACATACTTGAGGGGTATCGACCAATAATTCTTTCTCGAAAAATTATATATACATACATACATACATATATATATACACATATATCACTACTAAAAAACTGTCAAAAAGAGACGGAAAAAAGTGACGGATTGCGTCGCTTTTTTGGCCAAAAGCGACGGAAAATCGACGCAGTCAATCTCATCGCTTTTTGGCTCGATGCTTTTTCAAAAGCGATGAATTGCGTCGCTTATGGTGTTTTTTTTTTTTTTAAGAATAAGATGCCGTCCCTCGTATTTTTATTTTTTTTTTAATCTTAAAAAAGAGATGAAGTCCGTCGCTTTAATTAATTTTTAATTTTTTTTAGAATGTTGTAAAGCGATGGACAATGAGACGCCGTCCGTCACTTTTTTGGAAATAAAATTTTGAAAAATCCAGAAAAGTGACTAACTAAAAGATCTTGTCTGTAGCTTTTCTGGGTTTTAAAAAAAATAAAATTCAGAAAAGCGACGGACAAAACCACCCTGTCAGTCGCTATTTTTACAGTTTTTTTGACAGCAGAAACTGCCAGTTTTTGCTGCTCACCTGCAAAACCAATTCAATTCAATGAAGCCCCAATCAAACACAAAACATTATAAAGAAGCTACACAAAATATAAAACAACAAACTTAAATTAACATTCAAAAATATCTAAATCACAATTTAAAGACTTATAAAGTCTTTCAAAATTTGTTTCAAAATTACAAAAAGATCGTTTCAAAATTACAAATAGTTCATAAAGATTATATTTTATCAAGATTTCTAAAGTTCAACCTAATAATTAGTTCATAAATTCTATTAATCAAAGATTCCTAAATTTCACAACCTAAAGTTTAAAATCCTACAATAATTCAAGATTTCTAAAGTTCACAACTTAAAGTTCTAAAATTCCACAATAATTCAAGATTTCTAAAGTTCACAACTTAAAGTTCTAAAATTCCACAATAATTCAAGATTTCTAAAGTTCACAACCTAAAGTTCTAAAATCCTACAATAATTCAAGATTTCTAAAGTTCACAACCTAATTAAAGTTCTAAAATTCTACAAAAATTCAATAGTTCATATCCAATTTCTAAAATTAGTTATATATAAACTTCTAATCCAATAATTAATTAGTTATATTCAAGTTCCAAGTTCAACTTCAACTTCAAGTTCTAAATTCAAGTTCATATCTAGCTATATATAAACTTCTAATCCAACAATTTGTTATATATTTAAGTTCTAATTAAAAAAAAAACCTTATCGATCAATATATATTCATGACATTCAAACATTCATCACTATATAGTCATGACATTCAAACATTCATCATATACACTTCAATTACTAATCTCTAACTTCAAAGTAACACTTTACTAACTAACAATATATCAATCAAATTTTAAAAAAAAATCAATTCACAATCAAATTACATATTCTCAAGTTCAAAGTAGTCCTTAAATTAAAAAAACCTAATTCATTCAGTAATTACAATGCCCAATTTAAAAGAAAACCCTAAAATAAAAAATCTCCAATTCTCTACCTACCTAACAACAATCAAATCAAATTAACAATAACACAACCTAACAAACTAAAACAAATAATATACTAACTAACAAACCAAATATAATTACTAGAATTGAGAAAAAAACTGAAATCAAACTCGTATCTTAACAACAATGGGTAGCGAGTGGCGACGACCAGCGACGAAGGCAGCAACCTAGCAATAGCAGCGGTGGAGGCAAGGATTGGATGGAATTTGCTAGAGAGAAAGGAGAGAATAAGAGAGAAGATAAAAGAGAGAAGAGAGAGAGAAGAAATTGAGTAAAACCTGATCTGCCTCAAAGATATTTTAAGAAAAGCGACGGACAATGTCTCTTTGTCCGTCATTTAAAAAAATATTTGACCAGCATTTTGACCAAAAAGTGACGGACTAAGAGACACTGTCCGTTGCTTTTTAAAAATGTTTGACTAGATATTTTGACCAAAAAGCGACGGACTAATAGATGTCGTCCGTCGCTTTTAAAAAAAAAATAATTAATAAAATAAAACAAATTAAAAGCGATGGACGACGTGGTTATTTTTTAATTTATAAATAATTTTTTTAAATAAAAAGCGACGGACAACGTCTTTACCTATATTAAATAATTAATTATTAATTATATATATGTTTGGCGCAAAAATTCCCAAAAATAGGCGACGAACTAAGAGATGATTTCCGTTGCTTCTGCTAAAATAATTTTAAAAATAATTATCTATCTATATATAATAGGAGAGGGAAAAGTGCCACATGTCAGCACCAGAAAATTCTTGATTTTTTTTAAAAATAAAATAAATTGTATGATTGTAAAAAATAACTGTCAATTGTTGAGTCAGAAAACTTCTAATCCCTTATAACTTCCTAGACGGTTGAAGTCATAAATATTGGGTAGTCTCCTATTCAATCGTGTAAACCGTTGTAGAGGTTACTATCCTATATAAATACATCTCAAAATATTTGAAAACTTATCATCTTATTATTGTTGATCTGAAAATCTTCGCTCAACAAATTGCACGACAATGAAAAGTTGATATCATTCGTGAATATAATTGAAATTTTGGCATTTATTGTAACGACATGACTTCCGTTGTTATGGAAAAGCCAATAGAGGAAAATTTGGGGCCGAAAAACTTTTTTGTAGTATCTTGAAATTTCTCAACCTAATCTAGATTTGGATGAAATCGGAGTCTTTAAGGTGTAGGGAAATCTGATAATAAATGAGAGATCTATTAATGAATTTGATTACATGAGTGAATAGTTAAGACATTAAGGATCCCGTACGACTTTACAAAATTGGATACGGGTGTGTAGAACTCCCGAAATCAAATTCGTGACAAAGTTGGTATCAGAGCCCTAGGTTCATTGATCTCATTGTACCAAAACGAGTCTAGTAGAGTCTTGAGGAACGGTATTATGATGTCCGTACTTTTCTTCGAGATGTTATAGGACTTTAGGAAAATCTCACTTGTTTTTACTCCTTCGTGTTATGACTTGAATCCAATTGGTATCTGGGTGATACAAATTGGTATCTTTCCTTCTTCACTCTACGGTCCGAAATAGAGCAATAAAAGTGGTAACACCATCACTAGCAAGAGATGATGTGTATAGACTACTGACAGTTGAATAGGGTTGCCATTCAGAACAAGTATCCATTGCCTCGGATAGATGACTTTTTTGATCAATTGCAAGGTGTATCAGTTTTCTCTAAAATTGATTTAAGGTCTGGTTACCATCGGTTAAAGGTTGAGGCAGTTAAGAATTGGGTTCGACCAAGTTCTATGATTGAAATTAGCAGTTTTGTGGGGCTCGCCAGCTAATATTGTCGCTTGTGGTATGAGTTGAGTCCAATTGGTATCTCCTGATTCCTATTGGTATCTCAACGAAGTGAACTAGACGTCGTGGTCACGATTGAGGGGCCACAAGCAAAGCAAATTGGAAACTGAGAAGGTTCCAATTGATATCTGGCCCTAGGGGTGGTGTGAATGCATGGATGATCAGGAATGGTCATCCATGGAGTGAAATAATTAATTAAGAATTTGGACTTATCTGTAAATTGATCTTAGAAACTTTGAATGCGTGTTTCTGGTTGTTTGAATTAACTGTGAAATTGAAGTTATAATTACTTGAATATGATAAGGTGATTATGTGCACAATAAATGTGTGTCTGAACCTTGATATGTACAATATGTTGGACTAGTCGTTGAAGTTATGCAAGTTGTAAATACTTGAGTATTGTGAAATTCGTTATGACAGAAAGATCTTGACTAAGGATTGTGTGAGTGTCTAGGTGTATCCTGGGGATGTGTGGGTTGTGGTGCTGAATTGACAAGAATGAATTGGTTCGTTTATCGTGGGATTGACTGTGGGGTAGAAAATGATTGTCCTAGCTAAAGGGTTTTTTTTCTAAAAATGCATGTGTTATAGCTGGGAACCTTTAGGGGAAATTGGGAAAGAAAAGAACCCAGAAAAATTGTTGGCAAGGATTATGTTTCCGTTATAGCCGCTGAGGCGGGATTTTCCCGCCAAGGTGAGGCCGCCAGTGCGGGATTCCTCCCGCCAGAGTTGGACAGGGCGATATAGAACCTCATCCCTATCTCCCTTATTTTCCCTAGTCACAATTATAGACCCCGAATCGTACCTGAACTAGCCCCCACGATCTAATTCAATGTTCAGCAATCGAATATAAGTTATAAAGTGTGTTAAAAATTATGGAGAACCTGGGCATATGAGGAGGAAATTAGTAAGGCCGTGGAGGCCGGGGAAATGGTAATGCAGGTAGAGAAGTAGTGCAGCCAGGAGAGGAGGTTGCCCGTCAAGACGACATGGCTCAATTATTTGCTTTTTCGGGAAAGACCGGGTTTGAGTTGTGTGATGCAGTGGTCACTAGTGCTACTCTTGTATATGCCCGAATGACTATTATTTTGTTTGATCCGGGTTCTACTTATTCATATGTGTCAGTTCAATTGTCTTGGGATTTGATGTGGTTTGTGTTATAGTTAATGCCCCCATCCATGTTTCTACCCCAATTGAAAAGTCAATCATAGTCACCCATGTAGATCCTGTTGTCCTGTTGTGGTTATGGATTTTCAGATTTGGGTTGATTTGGTTATGCTAGATATGACTGACTTGATATAATCTGAGGCATGACTTGGTTGTCCCCTCTATTATACCGGGATTACTTGTTATACTAACTCGGTAACTCTAGAGATCCCCGGTAAGGAAAGATTAGAATGGGAAGGGGTGTATAAGCCTAAGCTAGCTAAGATCATATCCTCCATTCGGGCTAGGAAACTGGTGGGGCAGGATTGTTTGGCGTAATTGGCTCATATTCGGTATGTTGAGGTCGAATCCCCCCTTATTGAGTCTACTACGGTGGTGTCAGAATTGAGAGAGCTTAAAGTTCAAATCCAAGGGCTTCTTGATAAAGGTTTCATCCATTCTAGTGCATTCTCGTGGAGTGCTCTTGTCTTGTTTGTTAAGAAGAAGGAGGGTAGCATGAGGATTGGTGATTTTATATTAAGCCATAAATGAATGGATTGATACCGAAATGACAAGCTTATGGATAAAGAAAGTCCCATTAAGTATACTCGAGTGTAGGAAATTGAAGTATTTTAGTAAGAAAGTGCGTATAAATTGGGTTAGTCCTCTGAATTTGATAAGTATACCTGAGTTTGAGGTGTCGTGTTGATGAAAAGGTTGACTTCGTAGTGATAGTCAAGGATGACAGAGCGTAATGGTAATAAAAGTCGTGATGAATTGTGATGGGATCTAATTATATAATAAGATTGTTGGTTAAGCGAATTGTGTATAGTAATTATGACTTACGAGTACCTAAGGTTGTAGTTTTCTAATATTTAATGAGTAACGTGGTTGTATGAAAAGTTATAAGAGATGGTAGGACACCATTCCAATAGAAATTAAAGAGCTAGAGTCATAATGAAGAAAAATGGTGGGATGTAGTACAACCTTTAGAGAGAGGCTAGAGCAAGAATATTTTATTTGATTCTTAAGGCTAAAGAGTTATCTTTAGAGGAGTAGATAATTGGGTTCAGAGACGCGTGATTTCATTCGTTTTGTTGTGGCTATGGTAATAGTGTCACAAGTGTGTCGGATTGGTTAAAACTATCGAAAAAGACTTAAGAAAGGAGTGTGCAGACATTAGCTTGAGTGTGATAATAAGTGCTTGGTTTTGTTTTTTGAGTCTAGTAATGAGTATGATTGAAATTTTAGCGAAATATATGGTAAGATAGATAGAGATGCGATCAATGATAAACGGAGATCCATGAATTCATAAAAATCTTCAAGGTACAAGCTAATGTTGATAGAGAAAGGGATTGTGTTATATGGTGGAAATTACATTTCAGATTTTTCATTGTGAGTCTACATTCGTGGTGATGTATTTTGTCAAGGTATTAATTGACAAGGTGAGAAATGATCAATTGTATCAGGTATTAAGCATTTGAAAGGACTTACACCTGGGTTGAGTTGTAAGTTTACTACTATTGATTGTTAAAGTACCTAAGAAAGGCTTAATTTAAAAGTGTTGGTTTATAATAAAGTAAATGGTTGGAGTGTTTATGATGGTTGTTAGTATTGTGAGTATGATTCACTAGCTATGTTCTCGTGTGTTTTCGCTTTTGTGGGTGGATCCCTAGTGGTGGATCATGGGTACCAAATCTTGCGATGTTCTCTTGGTTGAGTGGGAAGATTGGGAAGATTTGGTTATTTCGAATGATATAATTGGTGTTGTCTTGGAGTTGTTAAAGTATTTTAGTGGTTCTACATGTACCACCTTGCTTATGAGAATTTATAGAAGAGCTACCATCCGTAATTGTGGTTGTCCGGCAATCTTAATATTCCTCTAGTCGTCAAGGTCATGTATTGTTTATGTGTGGTTGAATGTGGGGATATTTAGGTCCAATTCTACTGTTCTTAAGGGGTAATTTACAATTACTAAATCTAGCATTTCAATAGTATTGTTGGAGGAGTTGTATGCTTGGACATATCCCTCGATGAGTATCTGATTTCTAAAGATCAAATTTCTTATAACTTAAGCTCATGGGAATTTATGTTGTGGGATGGAGATATTGTTAAGAACTATGATTGTTTGGGTATTATGAGTGTGTGTTGGTTGATTCAGGTTCACTTCTAATTGTAGCGAGTATTGATTTAGAATGTTATCATCCTTGTGTGAGAAAGGATTAGCCCTGATGATTGTGCCAAGATCCTTGATAACATATGGCAGAGGTGTGTACGATCAACTTTGGTGATTGTTGGGAATCGTTTTGTTGTCAGTTAAGTTTACATACAACAATATTTATCAGTCGAGTGTTGAGATGACTTCATTGAGGCATTGTAAGAGAGGATGTGTAGGTATTCAATTGGTTGGTTTGAGGTTGGAGATGTGAAACCCTTAGGGGGTAATGAGATTCGGTAAGAAGGACATGCGATACAAGTATCCCCAGTAATTCGACGATTCAGATACTACTTTACCCTTACTTTAGCCAGTCTTTCCTAAGTTGATCACTCGGGGACGAGTGATGGGTAAATTGATATCTATTGTAACGACCTGACTTCCGTCATTATAGAAAAGCCAACGGGAAAAAAATTGGGG
>JAJOOH010009708.1:0-12705 GCA_029582605.1 Solanum gracilifrons | reverse complement strand
ACTGTTTTTAGGGGACTGTTTTGAGGGTCTCGGTTCTAAATGATTTCATGACCTAGCTTAAGGTCTTGCTAGCTTATAAAGGTGATTAATCAACTAGTTAATCAACCCCTTAAGTCCTTTAACAACACTCCAAATTTCAACGACAAGACCCTTACAACTCACTAGTTCGAACGACTAGTTTCCGGACGTCACGGTCATTTTTCATCATTTCATCAAGTTCTCAACTCCAAATTCACATGTGAGGCTCTAGTTTCACTAGTTCGTTTTTAGGGTCGTTACAGAGGGTTTCCACGTAAAATTCTAATGTTTGATTTACTTTGAGTTATTTATTTTCTGCACTATTATTTTGACGGAGAATCTGGTCCAACGATCACTAGTGGACGCATACATTCTAACATGCACAAAGACTACACCAGTGAGTCTTTGGAATTGTTTCACTTGACTGCTAGCTAATACTATAAATCAAATTAAGCAAGAAATCTTACCAAAAACTCTCTACAAAGGCATTAGATACATTAGGACCCCCACTGTTGAAGGCTACACCAGATTCTCCAACCCAAGGACCATTCCTTTCAATGGTTTGAGTAGGCCTGCAGTACTTGTCGATTCCGATTCAATTAACATTAATTAATTCATCAATTCCAAAATCAGATATTACAATCCAGTTGACTACCTTGGGATTCAAATATACATAGATTCTCTCACAAGGGAAAAAAGATATCAGTACCAAAATTTACTTAAAATAAAAATGCATGAAACTTACATTAGAGAGGAATTTTTTGTTTTTTCAGTCACCGCATAATAAATAGGACCTAAACAGGTAATTTTCTTGTAACTTAGTGTTGTTCGAAAATCGTCACAACTACTCAAATCATATACATTCTCTAATGAGATTATGCACAATTCATGTTGTGTAATGTTCTAGAATGTTTTTAGCCAAAAACTCTACAAAAAGTCAATAAAGGTTGTAAAACAATACAAAGTAAATATTATTTAGGGCAGGAAGTGAAGTCTAGTCTTGATACTATCAGATTCTCATACTCAAACCTAATTACTTTGATTTTAGGGATAAGGGTATGAAAAATACCTCAACTTTGGTCGAATTTGCTGTTGCGATACTAAACTTTCATGAGGACCTATTACATCCCTAGACTATTTAATACCGTATTTTAAACATATATATTTTCCACGTGGACATAAAAAATAATGCAAAATTATAAATAGTAATGTGTCCACGTGGGCACATATATACCTTTAAAATACACTATTAAATAGTTCAGCGGGTAAAAAATACGGAATTAAATAGTCTAGGGAGGTAATAGGTCCTCATGAAAGTTTAGTATCGCAACAGCAAATCCAACCAAAGTTGGGGTATTTTTCAGACCCTTATCCCTTGATTTTATATATAAAACTATTTACTTTGATGTAATTTCTAAATATTACTTGTAAGTTTCCATAACTTTTATCTTTTAACATATTCTTTTAAGTTTTTCGAGACTTAGAATTTTGAATGATTCAATAAAGGTTATAGTTCATATATATTAGTGACCCTAATAAAGCTCAATTAAAAATCAAATCAATACTAATGCTAACAAAAAAATTAATTCAACACTAAGACTGACAACAATGTTTAATATTTGTTCTTTAGTTTTACATTAGTCTAGACATTTAAAATACATAACCTAATTTTAATTTTTCTTTAATGTTTAATCATGTAATTAATACTTAACAAACTTATTTTAGCAAGATTTGGTACTTTTAAATTATGATCATTTTCATTATGACTTATCAATTTGAACTATTTATTTTATATGATTTCATTGTTGTTCTTTATTGAATATTTTAGTGTCATCACTTATCTCATATTTTGTGTTATTTTCTTAAGAAACACCTTAGATAGTTGTATTTTGGTTGGACTAAAGAAATATTTGGAGCACAAGTTAATTATGTGTTTGTATGAATAATTTACCCAAAAAAATCCAAGATTTATTAGTTTGGTTTGATTTAAAAAAGTTTAAAATATAATTGAAAAATCTGAATTAACCCGAAAAACCCGGATTTTATTAGTTTGTTTTGATTATAAATTTAAAATTTTGACACAAATAATTTTATTTGATATTTGAAAAATTCAAACCAATCCGGTCATGTACACCCACCCGTATTCTTGATAATTGATCCAAACAAATCTAGATAGACAAACTTAAAACTTCTGTAATGATGCACTAACCTGGACAATATTGCTGCTGCGCTTAAACCTGAACATATCTATCGTTCCATAAATTAGTATTGCACCTGAGTAGGGGTGTGTAAAAATCGAACCGATAGATAAACCGAACCGAAAAAAGTGTTATTGATTTATTGCTATTGGGTTATTGGGTTAACGGTTTCTTAATGGTTTTATAAAAAAAAATTATCGGGTTATCGATTCGGTATTAGTTTTCAATATTGGGTAAACCGATAACCTATTAAGAGTTAAGACTAGTAATTTAATACTTTTACATATACATACATAATAATAAATATTAATCTCAATATCTTAATAGTTATGTCTTTGTCATTTAGCCATCAATTCATACTTCGCTGTAACTTTGAATTCACAACTTTACATTATACAAATCGTCAAAACCTAAAGTAAGAATCATATTCCTCTTTATTTCTCTGTGTTACACATGTATAGTTCTTTTCATGTTTGTTATTATTATTTTTATTTTATGAGCTTTTGTAAAGTTACATTGTCTTGTCGTGTCAAATTTATTAGAGAAGTCGTATATTTATTTTATAAGCATATTCTTATTGGTTAAACCAAAAATCGAACCGTTAAGGACCAAAACTGATAAACCAAAAACCGATAAAAAAATTATCTTATTGGTTCGTTATTGATTTAGAGTATTTAAAAACCGAAAATCGATAAACCGAACCGATAATTCATAAAACCGAACCGAACCGACCGATGCACACCCCAACACCTGAGTGGCAAACTTTTCTAAAAGTTCTGCCTAGGAGTGGCAAGTGAGCTGATCGAGTCGAATGAGTCCGATAAAAAACGAGTTGAATAAAAATTAACACACAAAAAGTGTGTTAATTTTCTCAAGAGCTCCAATATTACAACAGAATACAAAATACCAGCCTCTAATCATGACTAATGACCAACATTACACACAAGATAGAGGAAGCATAGAACAAAGACCAGGACACCAATAAGGAAGACAATTGAGTTTTTTCCTTTATTTCCACTATGAAATATAGTTCCCTCAAAAAAAAAAAGTACAAGGCTGAAGTTAAAGCCATTGCAAACCATTGTCGTTTTTCACACGACAGGAAACTAAAAAATCAGGTCTTAAGCAGTGAATAACAGAAGCAGCGATACATTGAAATTCACAAGTTGGTATGCCCAACAACCTCTGAAGTTTATACTTTTAACTGGAAATACAAACCTGCAAAAAGGGGAAATGTCACACTTTAGGGAACACAGCTTTATATGTAAAACAAAAACCAGGATATATTGCAAAGTCAAGAACTTGCATAAGAATTGTGTATCAAAACATGGATCATTAAAATCTACAACATAAAAACAGACCTACAAATCTGAATTTTTTGTTGCAATTCTTTGCCCGAATTATACATGTTTGAGTGCTCAAAGCAATTTGTTATCACTATTCAACTTGCATAGATTAATTTTGAAATATAGTTTCACTGGACAAACAAATAGACTTGTTCTTTTTTTGTAGAGCCCACATCAACTTGCCAACTGACTTTTACTCATTAACTAGCAGATTGTTGAGAAACCATTCTATCCAAGAACATGTTTGGTTCGAGAAAAGAAAGGAAATAAGGAGGCCAACTTATTGATTTTGTTCCACAAGACTATTTACTCTACCTCACCAGCCCATACGGTATGAAAGTAAAAGATATTTACCGAACAGCATTAACACAAGGAAATTAAAAACTAGAAAACAATGAGAAGATCGAGATAGAATAAGAAAGATTGGACAAAATCTAATAGAAGCAGCAATTCGCTAATTAGTCAAGCCAAGTAACATATACTTAAACCTACTAATTAGTAATCCAATTACAAGAAATTAATCCAAAGAAGAAGAAAACTTAAACTCATACATGAAAACTAGATGAATCCAAAAAAAGGTTCAATTGAAGAGGATAAAGATCATTCCCACAAAGGCATGCTCTCTCAAGAGAGTTCTTCATCAATGATTCATCAAAAACTCCGCAAAACCCTACATCACCTCAATGTATAACTAGCTAAATGATGGGTTCCCCAAGTCCAAGTACTTTAAAATAATAAAAGCCCTAACATGACCAAATGAGTCGTGACGCTGGCGGGGTATGTGGGACCATGCTTGAATCATCCTACAAACTCTTATGGTGGTCAACTTGTAATCAATGTTGGTCAAACCCTTCATAAAACCTACCAATTTCTTAATGATGTAAGCCTGTGGTCATGTTGTTGTCATTTACTTTCTCCTTTAAATCTAATTTCAGCAAGGTTTAAAAATTCATGTGGACGTGAAACATAACATACTATATTATGTCCCGTTATTTTTTATTCCGTAACTATACAAATGAAATATCCATGTCTGTTCTAATGTTACTTCCCCTCCTGCAACTCTCCTCTTTCATCCCTGCTACTTTTTTTATTTAATAAAGCTCATCCTCTTTCTCCCTAATAACAGTACATGACAAGACTAGTGAATCTTGCTTTGTCGTTGCAAAAAGAAGCCATCACAATGGCAATTGTAAAACATTATTTGTTAAAATGACTCAGAATGGTGATATCAAGTCTTAACGAACCTATTGATGGTATCAGAAAGATATTGTAATTCTTTTATGGTTCTATTCATATTCCTAAGTTTAGTGACACCTCCAGTCCTCTTCGACAGAATCTCAATTCCTGTGTTATTACATGTACTATATCTGATCTTCAATTTGTAAGAGGAGCAATTTTAGTCCTTCCTCTAGTATAATCAACAAATTTCAATAGGATATTGAAAAGCTCAATCTTTTACTGCCCTTTTTCCCTCTTTCATTGCATATATCCTCAAACACCAACATCTTATTCAAATAAGTCACTTCGCTTCTTTATGAATACCTGCTCAACTCTCTGTGAACTATCCAAGAAGGCAGTTGCTTGTAGGCGTTGAAGGCAAGATCGGAGTGTATAAGAGGGATATGATGGCATAGACCATATCAAAGGAAGAGGATGGAGGTGGAAGCCAAATATGGAACTTCTCAAGTAATTTTGCTGATTGCATTCACTAAATGGATGAAATTCACCTTAAATGGAAGGTTCAATGTTTTGAGAACTATATTACAAGGACCAAAACTAACCTCAAAATATGGTGGACTAAAATAAAAATAACTGTTATCAAAATTTAAAACTGCTACCTCCCTTTTACTAGTTGTGCTCCTAACCATCAGTATAGGTCAGTGTGTGGAAATGACGGCAATTTTCTAGAGAATACAGAAAGCTTTAGTGAAAAATGACTCAATTATCAGAAGTGTATTAACTGTTCCAATTGGTCAGGCCAAGCTTGATATTTTCTGGCCAAGGGTGTGAAAGGTGTCAAGAAGGTAAAAAGGGTTTCAACTGACAGTGGAGTTGTACACTAATATAACTTTGCTAGATAAATGAAGAGGAAGATTAAGGAGGGAAAGAGTTCATCAAGAAAGTTTTACCTCTATTTAACAGCATTTTGGCATTTTAACCTACATTGTCAAATAAATTTCCTGTGCTTTTCTGTGGTTGTTGCTTTCCCCTCATTTTTTATTTATTTAAAGGGAATCATTGTGGGTGGGCTATCATAGGGATAGATAAGTAAGCAATCAAAGTGACCAAGGTCAAACTTGTATTGCAGCTAGTTTCTTTAGCTTCATTTGCAAAATCCTGATGAAAGTTTGAATAACTTTGAGTTCCAATTGCTGTATATACAAAAAACACAGAAAAAAACAGAATCACCAAAAATACCCCGACTCCTAAACATGTTGTGACTTGGATTTTATGCATGGATTAAACTTGTTATATTGAGTTTAAGTTACAATGAAAGAATTGAAAAAACAAATGTGATGGAACCAAAAGATTAAGGAAAGGAAGAGAAATCTAGTGCATTTGCAGAAGTTTTACTCTGTTAAGTTTATCCTTTCACAGTAAACCTATGAAAACGTCAAAAACCTGAAGGATCTACAGCATACTGGTAGATGCACTAGATTCATGGAATCTGTAAGGGAATTTGGATATCTTTTTTAATACTTTATATCGTGGGAAAGCTATGTCCTGATTCATTCTAAGACATTGTAGTGTGTCACTAGCAAGGAACAATCACTGAGAATGGAAGATTTAAGAAACCCATTGCTTAATGGTGATTTCCTAAGCCCAAAGGTAAGAATTAAAGACATCATGCGCCCTAGGGTAAGAGTTAACTCTTATTCTTACAGTTTTGAGTTAAATTTCATTTACTCACGATTGATAGAATGTTAGGGCTGGCATAAGTGTAAATACAGGACTCTTGAGATATCGATTGAAATGCTAAAGCATGGATTACAACAGGTGACCAATTTGACAGTTTGTTTGATCATAGATCAATAAATATTTTCCCTTGTTGAGTCAATTGGAGTCTAGCCAACTCTGATTGAAGTTTTGATTGTTTTTTTCCTAGATCATTAAAGATGCTTTGGAGTCGATCCCAACGGGGAGTGAAGTTGTGGTTACTATAATCTGTCTCATAACTGGTTTTAAATCAAAATGCATGATATCAGATTGATTTATGCATGTTTTAGAAAGAATTATTGAATTCTATGTTTCCAGAGTAGTGGTATATGTATGCTCCTCACATATAAGCATGCATTGGGACAACTACATGCAAGATGTGGATATGATTGGGTAAATGCCTACTTTATCTTGAGCAGCAATCATGAGTTATGCTAATGGTTTATAGTGTTTATGATAGTGCATATGTACTTTGATGAGCCTATTTGAAATTGAAGCAAGACTAACTAGCTTTGAGTAAAATATAGTTGATGTATGATTCTTATACTAGATTATGAAGTACTTCACATGCTATATATTAAGCTGCATGCCTAAGTCTAGAAGAGTTTTTGGGAAGAAGGTTGCATGATGTTGGATGATATATGCTACCTTAAAAGAGTTGATATCACAAGAAGTAGCAGATACAGCTTGTGCTAGTGTAGCTTTAGATTCATACTGTGCCAGCATCCCTCCTAGCTGATCGGGAGGGCTTCAGGCTCTCGTAATGGACAAACAGGGAAAAAGATACCTCACTGATCGAGTTAGGATCAGACTGTTGTGCCAGCATCTAAAATGCGGGTATAGTGCCAGACTATAGTAAATGTGATCCTCACTGATATATGTTGTGCATCAATGTTCACAAAAGATTGAAAAATAGAGTCACTCATGACTCATGAGGTATGCATAGTGAATTATAACTATTGTGATACATAACCCAAAAGTATCAATAATAGCATGTCACGTGTTTTAAATCAGTTAAGATATTTCCAGTTTACAGATTCATACTGGCCATGGATTTGAAGATAGTGCAAATCATATTTTTGAATCTTCTAGTATGATTAGTTATAGATTGGCAATATTATTAAGTGGACTCCCACCTCACATTTCATGATTCTAGATTTTGACCAAACTCTCTGGAGAGTCCCAGATTCCTACATTGAAGTTTCTATTTCTAGGTTAGACTATTATTAATGAAATAGTTTCAAATAGACTCATAGAAGCTGAAATTGATAATAATTCCAATCTAATAAAAGGGAGAAATCAAAAATACCTAAGATAACAGAATCATTCGGACTCAACAGCTTCAACCACCTTAGGCCCTGCAATCAAACGAATACATAAGATTCAGAAACCAAAAACAAAACCTTTAAATCTCAAACAAGTAATAAATGAGCAAAGGGCGAGACCATGCATAAAGGGAGGACGAAGGTCCTTGCCCCACCCAACACCGCGGGTTGCGTCAAGATACTGCTGAACAAGGTGGCGGCACTTCTGAAGATGGTTAATACCTTCGATACGGTAGCACCAACGGAGCTTTTCACGGAGGATCTTGGCTTTTTCAATGTCGATCCACTTCTCCCTCACCAAATGCTCCCTCATCTCGAGGAAAGCTACCGGATCCTTATACGGGTTATTCGGGTCGAAATCATCGGGTGCTCCTTCATCGAACTGTACTCCTTTCTTCCTCCCCATTTTTTCTGTCAGAATCTTCTTCTTCTTCTCTCCAATTGATTTTTGTAGTGATAGGGATTTGAGTGAGATGATGAGTGAATTTGGGTTCAATGATTTGGGCTTGGGTTGAACTTCGATTAAGTTGACCTATTCCAATGCACTAATTAGGCCCAACTTTATTCTACATTTGCAGTTGGGCCTCCTCTTTATTCTTGGTAGAATTTTAGGAATCACATAGTGTAAGGAATAAATTACATTTTATCACACTATTCTTTTTTAATTTATAAAAATTCCTTCAAATTTGTGTCATCCGGATACATAACATTTGATACATTAGACAACTTGTCCGTTGAAATTAAAAAGGAAAATAAACGTAAAGTTAAATGTCAGTTCCCCAAATTAAATTGATGTCAATTTCTCCCAAATCATAATAGATTCAAACAATTCAAATTTCAAATTTTATTCTCTCAAATATTTCCCAAATCGAAACAAATACAAAAGGTTGAAAACAGTATCTGATATATAATGATTATATTTATTTTGTTGAGACATTTAGATATGAAAATAGACTAGAACTCATATGTATCCAGAAAAAATTAATAACAAAAAAAAAATCAACCAGCTACTCTATCAATTTTGTGTCATATACTTTCTATGAATATGATACAAACTAATATTGTTATAAAACCTTAGGGTTTATGTATCAACAACAATATTTGATGACGTCTATAAATATATAACTTTCTAGTTGAATAAGTTTGGGTGTATGTATCTAGTATAAAAGATAACGAATTTTGTAATAGTTATGTATTTGATACGTAACTATGAACATGATACATAGTAATTTGTGTTTCAATAAATTAAAGTTGTGTATAAAAACTAATATTTGAACATGATACATTGTGCATGATAAAATTGTAATGTATCATAATGTTGAAACAAATGCATTATACATTAATTTAAGAAACAAAAACAACTAGATACATCAAAAATCTGAACTCATATGTATTAGAAAAAGATGAACAACAAAAAATTGAAAAAACATAATCAACAATGTGATCTGTAGAAAGCAAAAATAAAAATGATAAAGAAATCCTTCTACACTTTCTCCTTTGCTTTATATCAACTCCCATGGCTATTTTTCACTTTCAACAATGGCGTCACTTAGGGGTGTACATGACCGGGTTGGTTCAGGTTTTCCAAATATCAAACCAAACCATTTGTGTCGAATTTTTAAATCTATAAACCAAACCAAACCAATAAAACTCGGGTTTTTCAACATCGGAGTTTTTCAAAAAATTTCGGGTTTTTCCAGTAAAATATTCATACAAACATATAATTTACTTGTACTTCAAATATTTCTTTAGTCCTACCAAAATACAACTATCTAAGGTGTTTTTTATAGAAAATAACACAAAATATGATATGAGTAATGACACTAAAATATCCAACAAAAAAATAATAATAATGAAATCGCGTAAGACAAATATTGCAAATTAACAAGTCATAATGAAAATGGTCATAATTTAAAAGTACTAAACCATGCTAAAATAAGTTTAATAAGTATTAGTTACATGACTAAATATTAAAGAAAATTAAAATTAGATTATGTATTTGAATTGTCTAAACCAATGTAAAACCAAAAACAAATATTCAATATTATTGTCATTCTTAGTATTGAATTGATTTTACTTTTGCATTAGTATTAATTTAATTTTGATTTAAGCTTTATTATAATTACCAACATCTGTGGACTATAATCTTTATTGAACCATTCAGAATCTAAGTTTCAAACTTGAAATAATATATTAAAAAATAAAAACTATGAAAAAGTATATGAAATATTTAAAAATTTAAACAAAAGTAAATATTTTTATGTATAAAATAAAATTTTAAAATTATATATATAATGTCGGGTTGTTTGGTCTCGGGTTGGTTTTTTTTAGTTAAAACCAAACCAATCCAAATATAGTCGGATTTTTTTTTTCAATACCAAACTAAGTCAAATTGGGTTTTTTTTCTCTGTTTTCGATTCGATTTTGTACATCCCTAGCGTCACCTATAGATCTCGATCTAAAGCCTTTACCGAAACCACCATCAACTCAACCTTTCTCCCCCCTTTTTTGGGCGTTTTTTCTACGGTCAATTTTGAAGTCGAAAATGTATGATAGCTTCTACTAATTGGGTAATCACAATACCAAAAGATGGACCATCATCCATATGTATCAAAAAAATTTAGATGAAAAAGCTAAAAGATTTTAAAAAATCGATAATGAATTAACTGGAAAGAAAAAAATGGATGAAGAAGATGATCAAAAACTATCTTTTCAATAACTTGCAATTGATGAACTAGAAAGAGAAAGAATATGAAATTTAAAAAATGGAGTGATAGAGGTAATTAGTGATACCATGGAGTGATTTTAGGCATGAAAAAAGGAAAAAAATCGTGGGTGATTGTTTAGAGTGATGTATCTGGAAAAGTGAGAGAAATTAAGGAAAATAGGAATTTTTAAAATTTTTTTAAATGAAAGGGAATAATAGAAAATAGGGGAAAAAATAATGTGTAGTTAGATAATTTTTCCTTATTCTTTTCTTAAACTACATAATTAGACATACTTAACTACTATATATGCATATTTTACCTATAGTTTAAAAATATTACTCATAATACCACTTTTTAATAATTATACCATATATTTTAAAAAGTTAAATCAGATACACAAATTCCTTAAATATGCATTTAAACAATTATCTTAAAATTTAAATTCCTTAATTAATTAAAGGTACATTAACCATTTTAATTACTTTCTCTCATATCACTTTTTTCCTCCCTAATTACCCGCATCTCAGTCCCCACCACAATTCACACACATCCACCATCTCTCCTTCTTACTTAATCATCTCAAAACATGTTTGCATGTACCGAATTCAAAACTAATTCTTGATAATCAGTCACGAAAAGAGGTAAATTAAGATTTTGTTTAATTATTCGCTGTTATTTTAATGTATCTTGGGCTTCATCACTTTCACGTATGTGAGTCAGAGTTTCAACTTTTTCAAAGTTCAATTTTAGGGTTTAATTTGTTTGATTTTGTTCTTTATTCAAACCATTTTAATGGTTGACAATTCACAAATAGTATGATTCTTGTTAAAGGTACTAGTATACGTACCCACGCGTTGTGCGGATAATGTTAAAAAAAGTGCTTATGTTATACATTATGTTCGAATATATATTATACACTGTAATATCTCTCTTTCAACAGTTAGAGATTCAATGTACAATTTAAAATTAAAATTTGAAATAATAAGGGGCACTAAACCACTCTTCAAAATTCTCGATTGAACTAATGTGATGCATATTATTTTTATTTTATATTTTTATTTAATTTTTGTAACTCAATGATAAATACTTTTTTTGTGTGGTAAGTGACGGTCAAATTACAGTGGTAAAACCTATTTCTAGTTCTAATTAATTAGTAGGTCAAATAAATAATCAAATCGAGAATATGTATCGACTTAATACTTAACCACCTAAGTACTAATATGATTTTCTCAAAAATATAAAATCTCACATCATAAGTTACTAAATCATCAACTTTCACTATTTGGCATAAGAGACGACATTCTATGGGGTGCTTAATTATCAAATCCGATCCTTTTCACAATAATCCTCTTAAGAAACAAATTCATTATTACAAAATCACGACAGAAGTAATAGATACTAAATGTTTGCATTTTTTTTTTATTTTCATATTTTGAAATTAGTTTTGCTAATTTAATATAAATTAATTTCTTAAAAAGACTCCATCATCCATTGTGTTAATTTTTTTATTTTATGTTTCAAATAAATTAATTTGATTTTTTTGTAAATTATTTTTAAAATAAATACAGGTTGTCAATATTTTGACTTATTAGAAGTTAATTCTTTTATTGTTAGAGAAATGTCAATTTATTTAGTTTAGTTTTATGTTATTTTTTTTAAAGATTATTTGTTAAAAACATTTGAAAGACTCCAAATCCTTTTTTTTGTACGCTATTTCAATTTTTTTAATAATTTAATGTGTGAGTTTTCTCTTTTGATAGAGTGTCATAATTTTAAAATGATTGGTGAATTGAAACTCAAAATTCAATAACATATCATAAAAATGCGCTAATTATTTTTCAATAATTTACTGTGTGAGTTTTCTCTTTTTGATAGAGTGTCATAATTTTAGAATAATTGGTGAACTGAAACTCAAAAATTCAATAACGTGTGAAGCACGAGTTACACCTGTCATCATAAAAATATGATAAAAATCTTCAATCTTTTCCGTGGATTAGAAAACTAATTAAATAATTAAACTAATTTTAATTTTGATTAAACTAATCTGGTTATATTTTATGTTTTAGTTTAAATTAAGTATTATTACATTGACGGCTTATTAAATACCATTATTAGGTTTTATGACAAAATTAAACATGTACATGTACATGTTTCTTCTCATTTTATGACTTCC